>JZKD02S1979823.1:1253272-1265186 GCA_000966675.3 Picea glauca
CACTTTAATTTAAATGAGACATTTTGGAGGGAATGGATCATGACCCTTGATCTTGAAAAAGGCAAGATCTAATCTTGGCCTTTGGATCTAGGGTTGGGGAAGGTGAAAAGACACTGGGGGGAAAATGTCATTTTCATATTATAAAAGAATGCATTGGGTAGTGTGCAAGACATGTTGAATGTTGAGAAGACATCGAGAGGAGTTGAGATAGATATATTTTCTGAGTAAGCTTGAGAGAGGAAAGTGAGCAACAAAGAGGGCACGAATCTCGATAATTTTTTTTTCTGTGAGTTTTGGGCCAAAACATTTTTCTGCCGTGGGAGACTGTACTGTACGGATCCGTACAGTCTGTGTGATTCTGTATAGTCCGTACATCCGTACAGATTTGGCACGGAAATTGAGGCATTTCAGGCATGATTTTTGAGGCAGATTTCAAATTTTTTTTGGTTGTTTCTGGGTCGTACGGAACAATCCATACAACTGACTGTGGGCACGAAAAACAAGGTACGGGGGAGGTTGTACAACAGTACGATTTTGGCACGGAAAACGAGGCAGATTTCTGTGGGATAGATTTGGTGCTGTGAGGTATTTTCCTTGGCTGAAAATGTGGTTTTGCTGCTGTACTTTCCTGAAGTTGAATAATAATCTCTCTCTCTCTCTCTCTCTTGTTGGGTTTCCCCACATTGGGGTTTTCCCTAGCATTTGCCTAAATTTATGTGTGTTATGGGTTGCTGTCCACTGTGTTATTTCCGCTGCTATTTTGCTTAGCAATGTGTATTTATGCTTATGGAAATTTCTGAATGTGGGTTTATGCATTTCTTAAATTTATGAAGACAATTATCTCTAGGTTGCTAAGTGTTTGACAAAATATTAGCTTGTTGATTTTTTGTCATTAAAAATCTACAATAACTTGTTGGAAAGGTATCCTCGAGGAGATTCATTTTGGGGGCTCAATCAGAGCTTTCAACTATCATTGAGAAGCTTGATCCTGAAAATCCTTCATTTAGGCCATCAAAATGGCCCCGAAAGTTAAAAGCTACTAAAAATAGTAAATTGCCAAAATTGTCAAAAAATTGTTTTGAGCGAGTTGGAAAAGGTGGGTGGCCATCGATATCCACCTGGATCAAGTGACTAATCAGGTGACCCAAATCAATTAAAGATATGAATTTTGTTTCTAGAAGTAAATCGTAGAAAAGATGTTAGAGAATCTCTAAAAAATGTCATTGTCAGAGACATATTCTTTTGAGGAATCTGGTGAAGAGACAACGAGAGCATAGTGATCCCTTGGGGATTAGGAGCTAGTTAATGGAAATATGGGGGAATAGAGAGAGTCGCTCACAAAGATTAAGGGAGTCTATAGTGAAAATTCAAAGAGTTGTCTGTGTGAGAGTTTACATTACTTGTTGTAATGTTGTACTAGGTGAGGATGAATAGTCATAAGGATTTCCTATGATGCCATCTCCATGGAAATTGATAGACCCATATAATCAAGAATCAACATAGCCACACAATTGAGAATCAATAGAGCTGTACAATAGAGAATTGATAGACTGAGAATTGACATGACCATTTAAAATAGAATTGACAGATTGAGAACTGACATGACCATAAAAAAGAGAATTGACAAATCAAGAAATGAAAGAGATGAACAAAGGATTGACCAATTGAGAATTGGCAAAACCTTGCAACAAATAATTGGCAGATCTATACAATTGAGAATTGACAAAGCAATAGTGTTGTGGGGAAAACATTGTGTAGTAATTGTGGGGACAAATATTGGGATTACAAATTGCACGGTAGACATTCTCAAGAAGAGAAGAGTTGAAATTACTTGTAATTTTTATAATAATAATTTTTTTTCTTTGTTTGAATCTTTGAGAAATTGCATTGGAATATTTAGTCATGGCCACTTTATCCCATATTATGTTGGAGGGTGATAGGAAATTTAATGGAAATAATTTTAATTCATGGAAACAAAGGATGCTTGCAATTTTGAATACAAGGGTTTAGACATAATTGTATTGGGAAAGGAAATGTGGAGTGAAGTCAGGTGAGGGTGCCCAAGTAGAGTATGATGCAAGAAATGGAGAGGCTATTATTCTAATTGAGATCTCGATATCAGATGAGATGCTTCCTCAAGTTCAAGATGGCGATGATGCATGATATTTTTAGCTTTCGAGGTTAATCCAAAAGTGTTTATGCCATGTTTGGGGGTGCTTGATGAGATTTGGGGTACATGTTTATGATTAGCCATTGGATGGTCTGTGATGGACTTGCATATTGCAGGTGGCTTACTCATTGGTTTCTCAACCTCAGTTGCATACTTGCATGGCGTTCTTCCTTGGAGTGTTGGATATCTTTAGATAGCTTGGGACATTCTTCATGATGGCCACATGTAGATTGCTTGCTTTCTTGAGAGGATGCCTCACATTGAAGGAGTATTTGGCATTCCAGAGGAGGGCATTGATTCATAAACAACATGGGGTAGCCTGGATGCTTGAATGGAGGCATGGAGTTGACTTGGGGATGCTTGGATTGCAATAATGTTCATGCAAGTGGAGTGGTCCTAGTGGGACACATCTTGTGGAGTGCCCTTGCATTGGAGTCTTTCTTGTGTACTACATCACCTTGGAGCTTGACATGTATACCCTTGGAGTGTATCACTTCACATGTGTGCCTACTTGCGTTTTATAGGTTTCATGTAGGGGTTTAGGCCACTTTGTATTGTTGAACTCTCTTAACTCTCATTAATATAGAGAAGGAGAGAGTCCTTACATCATCATCATTGTACTCTTTCCTTTGTACTTGTCTTCTTGCAGTAAGGTGCTAAAGTTCATGAGGAAATCCTAAGAAAAGTTATGAAGTCTAGAGAAGACGTCTTTGTTGGAAGCTTGATCTTGTGAGATACTTGGGTTTGTTCTTGTGAGATAGATGTTGGAGATGATGATATCATACATTCTATTCATCATCATCTTGTATTAGATATGTGAGGGGAGTAGCACACTACTCTCTCTATTACGTGTATTCTTCTTTGTATCATCTCTCTTGTCTTTGAGCATTAGAGTTTCTTGGAGGATTCTTGTAGATTTCTAGGGTAAGGGCTTCTACCTTAAGAAAGAAAGGAGTTAAGGTTTGGTGATAAATCCTAGTGTTATACTTGTTGAAGAAGAGAATAGAAGATATCTTGCCAAGGAGGCATGCTAGTGTTGATCCTAGCTTTTGTGGAGAATCTTTGGTGTAGCTACGATTTTCCTAGTTTTTTGTAGCTAGGGGTTTGGAGAGCTTGGAGGGTTGTACAAGCTTGTGATACATTCAATATGTACTTGAACTTAATTTCATATATATATATATGTTTTCCAGTGGTAAAAAAATGTCTTATTGCAGATTTGATTTTCAGCTATCATTGTCTTCATGATTTGGTAATCTTCGACAGTTGTATATCTTTCCACTTTGACACATAAGTTAAGGCTGAAATTGTTAAGGGTTTTAATATTGGCCTTGAATAAGATAAGACATATTTGTTGCTGTCATAAAATATGTTTCAGATCAGGGTTATGCTATATAAGATTGCTTTGGAGGGTTGAAACTTGTTGGCACACATTTGGTATCTATTCTCTTGGATTTCCTTGTTGATTGGGGTTGAAAATGAGTGAAATATTGTTTGTTGTTTTCTACTATAGCATTGGGTGCAAGGAGGATTTAAATTTTTATTGTAGGGTTATAGAATTGTAGGTATTGAACTAGTAAATATTGTAACATGGATATATTATAGAACACTATACATGTTGGTGAAAATATTATAGACATGATTTCAATTATTATATTGCACACTTTAATTGACCACCACCTTTAGTTTTTGCAACACTATTATTCAATAGTAGGATACCAAAACATTTATACATCAACAACATGAAAGTTGCAACCCTATTGTATCAGAATTCATTATCTAATTTCAAAAACCTGGTCATCTAGAACTTCCTCCAAAAGTAACTAACATACAAGAAGATTTAGAACTTCTCTAGATAGGACATCAACTATAGTATTCAGTTCCCTATATACGTGAGAAAAAGAGATCAAATGAAAATAGCTAATGTTCTCCTTGATTTGCTCAACAAGAGGAAGTAAAGTAGTTGATGTTACTGAAATGTTGTATTCTAGACCTTCACCAAGGTTTTGCCAATGCCAATGTTTTCAACAATGGTTTGTACTATGTCTTGATTCAAGGATGGAGAATATGAAATTTTCCATGAAAATTAGAGCTACAAAAGCCTTTCATTACTTACTTGTATTGTGCTCACCTATTTAACCCAAGGTGACCTACAACTTCAACAAAATAATGAAGCCATTTACCATAACAATCATTCATGTTTCTAATTTGTTGTGTTGATCCAATACTATCAAGCAAATCACAATCACCTTTAGGATCCATGTATTAGAATGTCTATCTAGAATGACACTGTTTAGGACAAAAATAATAGTGAAGAGTGCAATTCACATTTTATATATATGTTGCATACATTTCCATTGTAATGCTATTAAATATTCATTCTTACCAATGCCAAGGTCAATGTCCTCTGTGCATTTAGCTTGTGCATATATCTTCAAGCTTGAATATCTCTAATGCCAACTTATTTGGGTTGTTAGATGCATTTATTGCATTTTTATGAAAATTTTTTGTTGGTTTATAGTAGATATGTCTAAGTTGTTTAAATTGGTGACATTATCATAATTCCTTCTAGCATAGTAGTAAGACCTAATGGCACTTATTTTGAGGTTGGTCAATGTCATAGTGATGTCACCACCATAGAATGAGCTTTCATAATATTTATACAAACCTATATAAAATAATATATTATCGTCTCTGAGATATTGTTCTAGTTGAGTGGTATCATGGGGAAGGGTTAGCCGACCCTTCCTTTGGAATAATATTCTTATGGAGGGTGAGCACAAAGAAGGGTCAATAGACCATTCCACAAATATGGTATTCATATAACAATTTATATATTAGAAGGTTTAGTCAACCCTTCCTCATGAATATTTTTCATGTAAGTGGGATCCAAGGGAAGGATCAATTGACCCTTCCTCCGACATAGAATTCTCATGGAAAGGGAGAATACAAAAGAGTTGGTCGACCCTTCCTCAATGACGATATTCTCATCATGGGGTATCTAGTGGAAGGATTGGTCAACCCTTCTAGCATAATATTTTGATGAAGGGGGTGTTGAAGTTTGAGTAGCTTCAAAAGATATTCTTATTGTATCAATATTGTATTAGACCAAGACAAAACCCTAAAGAATAACATTATGTTATATTTGTAAAGTCGACCCTATTTTTTCTTTGTAAAATTCATCCCTATTGTGCCTTGGAAAAATTCAATTGTAAGAAGAGTAAAGTATACAAGTCGACCTTGACCTATTTCTGGGTGGCTCAACTTGTATTTATAAGAGGCTAGGCACCTCACTTGGAGAACACACAACACAGGATTTCTCACACAAGTAAAAGTGCACAAGTATGAGAGGAGACGTAGCTACAGAGGAAGGGTGTTCTAGTGAAGAGTTTTGGTTATCTGTTGGGGGACTATCTTGGTCTAGTGGTGCACTACCCTATTCTTGTTAGGGTTTATGGTTTATTTTATGTTTGGTGAGATCACTCTTGAGAGAGACATTGCACTTGTTGAAGAATCTATATTGAAGAAGCTTTGTTGGGTTTTGTCCCCCACGAGGGTTTCCTAGGATAAATCTTGTGTATAATGTGGATGTCTTTTTTTCAGTGATCCTTATGCATGCAATTATTGTTTTAATAGTTTAAAGTTAAAGGATACTGAACACACATAATTGTTTAAGAGAAATTTTAACATGGAATTAGAGTGGGCTTGAAAGAAGCCATTTTCACAGTCTATAAGAACTCGCTGGGGAGTTGAGACCATAGGAAGACTCTCCTAACCCTAGCACATATTTCCTTGGGTTTAGATTCACAGTTTGACGAACTTTTGAAATTTGCAACTGGTGTTGCAACTGTTGACAACTGCACAAAACCCTAGAAGGTGATTTCTCCCACTTTCTTGAGGATGTTGGTCAAAGTAAAGCTACTAAGGAGCTCACCTAAGGAGGGAACACCTTTCCCTTGGAGCAGAATTCCAAAATTCACATTTTGAAAAATTAGGGTTTCCTCATAAACCCTAGCTCAAGATGTCTTGACAACTGCATATTGAAGTTGGAGCAGTTCATCTTGGCCTAGCACACTCTCCGGTAAGTTCAAAACCTTTCTTTGAAAGGTTTTCATTTTTCTTAATGTTTAAGGAAAAGATGGAAACTAGTACCAAATCTTGGCGAGAAGCTTGAGGGTGCTTATAATTTCCGAGCATGGAAGTATAGAGTGATGGTCATTCTAGAAGAGAATGATCTAGAATATTTTGTCAAGAAGAAGTTCCAGAACCAGACGAAGATGAGGCCAAGTCAATACACAAAAGGAACCTAGTTAAGGCAAAGATAATTATTGTCGATTCCATCAAGGATCATTTGATTCCTCATGTCTCATCATTGGCAACTCCCAAGAAAATGTTTGATGCCTTATTTCAATTGTATGAAGGCAAGGATATCAACCAGAAGATGACCTTGAGGACACAACTCAAGAATGTGAAGATGCAGAGTTCATAAACTATCCAATCATACTTCAAAAGGGTGTCTCAAATCAAAGAACAACTTGAATCCATTGGAGACACAATCGAAGAAGCTGAATTGGTAATGACTACATTGAATTGTCTCCCCAGTTCTTGGGAATCATTGATTCAGGGAATATGCTCAAGAAGAAGGATAACAAGGTTTAGCAGACTATGGGAGGATTGTACACAAGTTTAAGAAGGATTTCTCAAATTACAGATGCTGCATCTGTCAGAAGATGGGACACACTGCAACAAACTGTCCCGACTCTAAAGGTCAGGTCAAAAAAGGAAATTATAAAAGACATCATGCTCATGACGGAGAGGATGATGAACCTGATCAAGAAAGATCCAAAGAAGAAGACTCAATCAAAGAATACGTATTGATATCATCTCTTACATGTACAATCACTCATGGAAGTGACACATGGCTTATTGATAGTGGTGCTTCTAAGCACATGACATGTTACAAGGATTCTTTCTCAGAATTAGTTCAAAAAGACTCACCTCCCAAGGTGAAGCTCTATGATGACTCTTAGTATCCCATTAAAGGAGTAGGAGAAGCATCCTACAGATTGGATTCCAAAAAACCTATGAAGATGAAGGATGTTTTGTATGTACCTGGTTTAAATAAGAATCTCCTTTATATCTTAGATTTGGATGAGAAAGGATTCAGAGTTTCTTTCATTGATGGTGAAGTTCTGATGTGGCCAAAAGGAAAATCTATTGATGATACTATAGTAATTGGTGTTCAAGAAGCAGGCCTTTACAAGTTAAAGTGACATTTAGTTTCTGTTGAAATATTGTAATTGCAAAGAGTATTCTATTTATTATTGATGTATTATTCATTAGATCAATCCCCTTTTGTGGATTGATCATGTCGGGCATTGTAAAAGACCAAATCCCCTTTTGTGGATTGGTCAAACCCTAATTGTAATATGCTAAATGAGAAGTCGACCCCCATAATATATTAAAAGTGGTTATAACCACCCAGAATGAGAAGTCGGCCCTGCCAATGAAAACACACCTTAGTTCAACACTTGCCATATTGTATAAATAAGAGAGGCCAGCGCCTCATTTGTTCACTCACTCACTTGTTCATCAGAGTGCAAGTTTGGAGCTGTAGTTGGAGAAGAAGGAAGAGAGAGAGAGGCACATACTTGGGAGAGGAATTTCTATATTGTTTGGTTCATTCTCTTGGCATTGTATTGGATATCTATATTAGGGAAGATTTTGCTGGGTTTTCTCCCCCATGAGGGTTTCCCAGGATAAATGATGTGTCTCTTGTGATTGTGTATTTCTCAGTGATCCTATCTATGCTATGGTTATCTAGTGAATTGAAAAGAAACCTAATAATAGCTTAAACCTTAACATGGTATTAGAGCTAAGCTGAAGAGAACATCTTTCACAAGAAGACGAAAAACATCACTGTTGTCGTACATGAAAATTAGGGCTTTTTATTGAAGAAGAATTTCAACCCAAAAACCACCTAGAAAAGTGCACCTTATCTCAAGGAACACTTTGGCATCTTCAACACACCTTTTCAGTGGCTAGATATCTTGGAAAGTGAAACCCTAGTTTTCACTAGTACCAGAAGTACTTGGAAACCAGAAGTACTAGAAAACCAGAAGCACCAGTCCAGAAATTTTCTGGTCAAGTTTGAAGGGGTAAAAGTTGGATTTTCTAAAATCTAACCACACCAGGATACTCGCCTCAACCAAGCACACCTCCTGGTAAGTTCATAATTCAATTTTGAGCATTTTCATTTTTTGGTCATTTTCGTAGCTCCAAGTAAAAGATGTCTGTAAGCACTAAGTTTGTTGACAAGCTAGAAGGTGTGGAAAAATTCTGTGCCTGGAAGTATAGGATTGGACTCATTCTTGAAGAGAATGACCTAGCAAGATTTATTAAAGAATATGTACCAGAACCCACCGATGCTGTAGCTAAAGAAAAACACCAAAATGACACAATTAGGGCCAAAAGAATCATTGTAAATTCTATAAAAGATCACTTGATTCCTCAAGTGTCTTGAAAGAAGACTCCAAAAGAAATGTTTGATTCCCTAACCAGATTATATGAAGGAAATAACATAAATCGAAAGATGAATATAAGAACTCAACTCAAGAATACAAGGATGCAGAAAGGATAAACAATCCATGAATATTTCTCCAGAATTTCAGAATTCAAAGAACAACAGAAGAAATTGGAGATACTATAGACGAAGACGAACTCATAATGATGACCCTTAATGGTCTCACAAGACATTGGGATGCATTCATTCAAACTATTTGTGCCAGAAAGGAGAAACTACAATTTAATAGTCTTTGGGAAGAATGTATTCAAGAAGAATTAGGGTAGCTAACCGAGAAGATTTGCTATCAAGAGATGAAGATCAAGTCCTAACTACTCACACTAAAGGAGGAAGAAAGAGCTCTTACTTCCATAAATAAACTCATGAAGAGTCTCACCCCCAAAACAAATTCATACATAAAGAATCTCAACCAAGGAGATTCCAGAAGTTTCAGAAAGGACAAAGAAAATGAAAATATTTAGCATCCTACCAATGTTACCATTGTGACAAGATGGGACATATTGTGAAACATTGTCCAACTAGACGAGAAGAATAAAAGAAGAAAAACAAGAGGTATCATGCCCATGCAGTTGAAGATGAAGAGCCACCCATAAATATGATCAAAGAACAAATTGAAGACCATATCTTAATCTCGATCCTCTCATGATCAATATCACCTGGTGAGGACACTTGGCTAATTGATAATGGTGCTTCCAAGCACATGAAAGGTCAAAGAGACGTTCTCTCCCGCCTTTCAGAAAATAAGTTTTCTCATAAAGTTACACTTGGAGATGATTATCAATACCCTATCAAGGGAGTAGGAGAATCAAATTACAAGATTAATTATGGGACTCCAATGAAGATGAAGGATGTAATCTATGTACCAGGTTTGACAAAGAACTTACTCTGCATATTAGCTTTAGAAAAGAAAGGCTTCAAAGTTTCCTTTATAGATGGAGAAGTTCTTATGTGGGCCAAAGGGAAAACCATGAAAGAAACAATTGTTATTGGAAAAGAAGAAGGTGGCTTGTATAAGATAAAGAGACATTTAGAAGTAGCCATGGCCCACTCCATTGATAATCTGTGTGAACTTTGGCATAGAAGATTAGCCCACATCAAATACAATGCATTACCTTACATAAGAGAAGCAGTCATAGGTCTACCAGAACTCAAGGTTGACCATGAAGGTGTGTGCATTGGATGTGCACAAGGGAAGAACATCAAGAACCCTTTTCCAAAGAGAGACAGTAAAGCAGAAGGAGTCTTAGAACTCATTGACTCAGATGTGTGTCTCCCATTGCCATCAACCTCCATCAGTGGGTATGTATACTATGTATCTTTTATTGATGATTATTCTCATAAAATCTGAGTTTACTTTTTGAAATCAAAAGATGAAGTGTTCAGTAAATTCAAGGAATTCAAAGCCTTGATAGATAATCTTTCTGAAAGAAATATCAAGATACTCAGGTCAGATAATGGAGGAGAATACACCTCAAATGAGTTTGTAAACTTTTGCAAAGATGTCAGGATCAAGAGGGAGCTCACCACTCCCTACAATCCTCAACAAAATGGTGTAGAAGAAAGAAAGAGCATAACTATAATGGAAGCAGTAAAGATCATGATCTATGATCAAGATCTTCCAATGTGCTTATGGGCAAAAGTAGCAAAAACAACAGTATATGTGTAGAAAAGATTGTCCCATAGTGCACTTGGGTTCAAGACCCCAGAAGAGATGTTCTACGGAAAGAAGCCAGAAGTAAGCCATCTCAAAATATTTGGTTGCCCAGTATTTGTACATATTCCAAAAGAAAAGAGAAACAAGATGGACCTTTCAGTGAAGAAGGGAATATTTGTTGGATACTGTGAGGTCTCCAAGGCCTTCAAAGTTTATATACTAGGTTACCAACATATTGAGATCAACAATGATGTAACCTTTGATGAAGATGAAACACTCAAGAAATCAAGAAGATGCCAACTTGAAGAAGTATATGAAGAGGAACCTGTAGCTCCCAAAGTTGCAAAGACAATGAGGGAAGTCATAGCTTCCTCTGATGAGGATATTATAGAAGATCATGACATAGTAGAATCTCAAGAAACTCCCCAGATGACGATCTCCCACAAGAGAAAAACAGCCTGGGAAAGGGAACTTATTCAAGATGGAGAGAAGTATGGTGGCCGTGAAGGAACCACGAGACAAGTGAAGAAGCCTAAGTCATTCTCCAGTTATATGGATTTGATGTGTGATCTCTTAGAGAAGGAGCCTACCTGCTTTGAAGAAGCCATTCAAAAGAAAGAATGGGCAGATGCCATGACAAAAGAATACCAATCCATCATAAAGAATGATGTATGGGAAATAGTTCCTAGACTGAAGAGCAAGGATGTGGTATCTTCCAAATGGTTTTTCAAAATAAAACATGTTGTTGATGGAAGTATTGAGAAGTATAAAGAAAAGTTTGTTGCTCATGACTTTTCTCAATAGGAAGACATTGACTATGAAGAGACATTTGCTCCTGTAGCCAGATACACTTCAATCAAAACTATCATAGCCCTTGCAGCTAAGATGGAGTGGAAGTTACACCAGATGGACGTGAAAACTACCTTCTTGAATGGTATCATTGAAGAAGAAGTGTATATATAACAACCTCAAGGATTTGAAGTTGAAAATAGGAAGACTCATGTGTGCAATTTGAAGAAGACTCTGTACGGATTGAAGCAAGATCCTAGAGCTTGGTATGTAAGGATTGACAGTTTTCTAACGAGCTTGGACTTTACCAAGAGTAAACCAGATTCTAACCTTTACTTCAAGGTTATGAATGATGAGCCTGTTATAAATTTGTTGTATGTGGATGACTTATTCTTAGCCAGAGAAGAAAATCTCATCAATGAATGCAAGAAGAAGCTCGTTGCAGAATTTGAGATGAAAGACCTTGGCCTAATGCACTATTTCTTAGGTCTTGAGGTCTGGCAAAGCCCAGAGAGGATCTTCCTTAACCAAGGGAAGTATGCAGTTGAAATCCTGAAGAGATTTGACATGCTGGAGTGAAAGTCCATGAATACACCCATGGAAACAAAGTTGAAGTTCCTGGTTGAAGCTTCGTCAGAATTGATTGATGCTACATTGTACAGATAAATCATTGGATCGTTGATGTATCTGACGAACACCAGACCAGATATTTGTTTTGCTG
>JZKD02S1979823.1:1278671-1315830 GCA_000966675.3 Picea glauca
GATATCCAACACTTTATTCTTGGCAAGGATGAGGTCAATCCTTGTCTTCCATGCTCTGAAGTTAGAGGCTCCATCTAACTTGTTCTCAGACTTGATAGAGTTAGTCATGGCTTGCTTGACTTGGTCAAACCCTAGATTTGACCAAAAATTCAAACTTCACGTTTTGGCTTGCTGAGAGTATCAGGAGATGCACTAGGCTAGGGCGCACTGACCTGTCCAGAGATTAGGTCAATCTCTTCACTTAAGGTGCCTCAACGAGTGGATTAGGGTTTTTTCAACTACCCCTGCTAGTAACCCTAGCGGTAGTGTCTTGGAAGCTACTACTTCTAGTAACCCTAGCGACAGTTCCTCAACGAGCTCAATATCCTAGTGGCTATGTTTCCTTCCAGCGTTTAGACTGAATGAAGGAGGTGTGGGCCCATAACCTGTTAGAATATAGAAGATTGTGTGCTCGTTTTACCATTGAAGATACCCTCATCACCCAACCATAGGCCGAAGCCACCCTCCAAGCACCTTAACTTTGACTGAGAATTACTCCGGAAGCAAACCCTAGGCTATATAGCCAAACAAGGTTTAGCGCATCTTCCTCCAAGGATATCGCACCAACAATAGCTAATCAGATAGTCCAAACCCTAGCCAAGAGTTAGTCCAAGCCAATACTGAAACTGGTTGCTATAGCACCTACACCTGCAGCTCTCCTCCACAAATGCGCACCAAACTGGGAATTGCAGTGCCCACGAGTTGCTCTCTGCAAATCTGAGATGTGTCAAATGAGAACTGGCGCCCTGTATTTATAGTGCTTCTCCCAGATTTGCTGGAGCCGACTTCTCCTTCTGGATATGTGTCTGTTCAATATATTATTATTATTTCTAGCCGACTTCTTCTCTTGGAGGCTAATAACCTAATATAAATTATCTTCTTGAGCCGACAAAACTTCTAGGGTTATTAGCCAACTCATTAGGGTTTTCTCTTACTTTCCAGAGTCTTCTATTCTCGTCAGGTTCACACGTGGAGGTAAATACCTCCCATAGCTACCATAATATTAACAGAGGCCTTATTTGGCCTCATATCGAGGCCAGGCTCTTCAAACTTAGGGAAAGAGAGGCATGAAATAGAGAGGCATTGAGACGCGGAAAGCCATATGAATTAATGCTAAATTGAAACTTAGCATTAATTTGAAACATAAAATGCTTAAGTTTTTTACATGCTTATATCATGATGGTTACACTTTATGTGGAAATCCGCATGCTTGCATCTGGCAATCCGCATGCTATCCATGTGTTGTTGCTCCACTGCTATAATATTACCTGGTCGGATCGAATCCCATACAGAGTTCACTTCACAAGAGCTACTTTGCTGGCCTGTGTCCTTCCCTTTGTCTGAATCCCATACAGATCCCTTTGTCAGAGTTCACTGCACATGGGAGGACTTAACCAAGGGGCTTGGACTGCCACTAAAGATATGATTCTCTCCAAATACATTTGAATTCATGGCGACAATGGATGGAGAAATCTTTCCCTAAAAGCAGGTGAATGTCAGTTAAGTACTAATAGTGCTATCAATATAAACATAACCTTGCATTATGATGGTAAATAAGATGAGAAAAATTATTTGCAGGTCTTAAGTTGTGTGGGAAGAGTTGTAGATTATGTACATTAAACGTGCAAACATTTCCCCAGCTGAGGAGGATCTCATTATTCAGATGCATTGCCTACTCGAGAATCGATATGTGGTGTTGATAAAATATTTATCCATGTCGTAACTTCATTATCCACTCAATTTATATAGTTTCCCTTTCAATCTGAAAGTTCGAGCCTCAATTTTTTGAATTATTGGCATAATAAATAGTACAATGCAAATGCATGATTGTATTTTACATGCAGGTGGTCCCTGATAGCAAGACGTCTGCTGGGGCGAACAGATAATGAAATAAAAAATCACTGGAACACTTGTCTAAGCAAGAAGTCCAGTCCAGTAGGTCTCAAAATCTGAAGTCGGGACAAGAATCTCCTTCTCCCGTGCAAAAGTATGTATCTAAAACTACTCCAGTTAAAAAAACGGTAGTGACATTTTCTGGAGTGCTAAAACTAGAACGCTACAACGTTTATGGGAACAATGATAGGTCAAATCGATCTTGTGATGTTAAATAAATTTCAAATTCATTAGAGCTACTTGTGGATGATTATATCCGAAGCAAAGGTTTGGAGGGCATTGTCCTTACCGTGGATGATATCAACCTTCTTGAAATGATAGAAGTTAGAAACTCTACCTGATGTATGTGGGATTTAGCGGACCAACAATTCTCATATTACCAACATTTTGCAGATGAAATCACCTACTATAGCTATTGGATTGAATAACTTTAATTTAGAATCCCCTATTGTGGTTTCTAAACTGGAACCCACAGAGTATTATTTCCAAACATAATTTTCAGTTTATATTCTCATAAGAAGAAATGGATTGCAAAACGGGATAATCAGTTTATTATTATCATCATTTGCACTCAATGGTTAGCCAAATTAGGAGTTCTGAGCCAGATCTGGATGGAGTCATTTGTAAGATTTTAGCTAAGCCAATTTTTTTTTCCAAATATGCCAAAATGAACTTGCCTGAAGGAATTCTTACTTTGATTTTCTGTAACAACTCCTGGGCTGCCTCTTAAATTGCATCCTTGAGGGAAGCTGCATGGTGATAAAGTCCCTCATTCAATACGCCCTTGATTTAGAGAACAACACCATCACTATATTTTCCCTTCATACACTGCTTCTCTTGAGATGACGTCTAAACCAAAACCCTAAAATGCTCTGCCCTTCATTGCTTCCTATCCATATCAGAATTACTATTTTTTGCGCATTATGGGTGGAAGACAGAATTACAGTTGTGGTCTTAGGTTTTGCGACTGCAATTCAGGTGCAACATGTTTTCTTCTTAAAAAGGG
This sequence comes from Picea glauca, assembly GCA_000966675.3. Lineage (NCBI taxonomy): Eukaryota > Viridiplantae > Streptophyta > Pinopsida > Pinales > Pinaceae > Picea > Picea glauca. The sequence continues at coordinate 1,281,610 of JZKD02S1979823.1, forward strand.
AAATCCTATCCATAAACCACATAACCAGAAACACCTGGCGCAATGCAATCAACGCGTGTCCATTTTAATGTGGAGTTTAATACAATCAAAACGTCTACATTTTTATTTTATTGTTATAAAGATAATTTATTGTTATAAAGATAATAATACCAGGATATGGAGAATTCTTTAGTCGACAAAATTTGATCAGTCTAATCTTAATAAAAATATTATAACGATAACATTGTTTTTCTATTAGTGGCTAATAAATTTTTGAGTCCCCTAAACTAATTTTGGATCGTGAGGGTGGAGTTTAATTTGAAAAAAGTAATCGATCATATTCATCCACCATTTTTATTAATAAACATTGGCGTTCAGCTTTTTTTTTTTCAAGAAAAAATTGCTCTATTTTATAAAGGTAATAAAACGATTACATTGGCGTTCAGCTTAATAATATCCAAATCAAACATGCATACTATGTTGATTTTAAACTTCGAAAGAGAAACCAAATAATTTCTGTCAACATTAAACCAGTCAAATTATTCATTGTTTTTAAGCAAATAGATTATTTAAAAGAGAATGAAACTGTGTTCATATTTGAACTGCTCCACATTTCGATCCAAATTTAAATGTCGAGCAATTTAAATATGAACACAATTACATTGTCTCTTAAATTAAACCACTCATTGATAACAAACAACAAAATATAAACTACAACAAACAACAAAATATAAACTACATTTACAGGGAGTGTAATTTTACCTCTAGTCATTCGCTACATAAAGAAAGTTAAAACGAGAACGAGGTAGACTGAGGCCCTGGAGCGCGATTTTGTTATTGACAGAATCGAAATACACGTCAACCACATTAATCATCGTTTTAGCACTGTTGGGACACATAACATAACAAGAATATATGAATTTGAATTTGAAAATAAAATAATGCAAGAACAAGAATATATGTAAACTTGTGTGATTGATGATGGGATGTTTTCCACAATCACGGCCGTCACTGGTGATAAATCGTGGTGTGGAAAACCGGCGTTTTGAGGGAGCGGATTCGCCCATGGGTATCGGTCCAAAGTTTGATTTGATAATCTGGAAAAACTGGTAAGAAAATGGTCGATAAGAATAGATAAAGGCGACTTCCCTATTTGTGTGAACGAAACAATGGATTCATTTATATCAAGGTGCCCTAGCCATCTCACAGTGAGGCTCAAATCATTTGCAAATACATGACAGTGCAATACAATATAGGGCTTTCTCCCGGCTGAGGCAGAGACAACTTCGCTTGATTAAATCTTTAGTTGGATGAACTCCCACACAAGAAATGGAATAGGTTCACCGCTCGTTCACAAACTATAAATTTCCTTTATATGAAGGGAAAAAGCCTACGAACCTAAACCTAAAATCCAAGAAGGAACACCACACGTGTTAGTTAATGCCTCCTTCGATTCCGAATATATAAATCGATTCCCCATTTTCTTTATTTAGCTTAGCACGAGAGTACCGAAGAGTCATATAGTAGTGTTAATGTCAATTAGGTCATGTTAGGTCATAGATTAGAAGAAAATAGTCAATTAAATGGGTTAGCCAAATTAGGAATTCCTACTGGATGGTTGGAAGAACATAGTCTGGTCCGTGCTTAGGCTGGTGTTCGAATTCACAATTAAAGAAAGTCATAATAGCATCTTGTTTGTTATCACAAAGCTAATAGTTGTTTGGGTGTAATTTATTGGCTACCCGTCAAATCTAAATTCATATCAAAATAACATCTTGATCGACTCTTAATCCACAAACAAAGCATTTGAGAGCAAAACGAGAACCCATTTTGTATTCACGCCCTATTCCTTTCTGTTCCCAATTCTCAATAAGTATACATTATTAGTCCCTACCTAAAGGCATCAAGGACTATTGCAATCTGTTAAATCAAGTAATGATCTATCCTTCTGCTCAATTTTTACATGGAACTCATCATCGGGCATTTAAAAAAGAGGAAGAAACTTGAAGCAACATAATACTTGGACCGAAAAACCATATAGAGAAAATCAAATCCATTACACATAAGCTGAAATCGCAGAACATGTAATTGAACTTCAAAGTTACTACAAATCTTGCTGCTATCTCTTCCTTTCTTGGCAGGGACTTGTTGCTCTACAACTCCCCTTGTTTATAGGTTAAATCTTCTTAGCGATATCCTCTATTTAGTATTTAGCTTTTTATTGTGTCTTTAGTTTAGTTTTTTAGGTTATTTATTCCTAGGTTTTAGAAGGTTTATATTTTTTTAAGTTTTTAAATTCTTCTAGGTTAATTTTAGTTTTTATTTTCACTTTAATTTTGATTTCTAGTTTATATATTTTTAGTTTAGTTTAGATTCTTATCTAAATTTCTAGGTTTTATCTCTTCTAGGTTTAATATTTCTTATTTCTTATTTCTTTAAATTTTATTTTCTAGTTAAATTATTTTTCTAGCTTCGGTTTTTCTTCTTGTCGATTTGTAGCCAAGCTCTTTGATCTCTCTATGTCTCTACCTTCACTATTTATTATGCTTCGTTATCTTACCTTCATTTGACTATTTGTCCTGAAGATGGATCCAATTTTGGGATCTGAAACATTGACAAATAATTCCTTGACTGTGGATTTTTCCATGAATTCTGTAAACCCAAACCACAAAAACCTAAAAATTTGAGTAGATGATACTACAACAAATCCCTGTGATTAACTTCCTTTTTAGCTCCCTTTTTTGCTTCCCCTGTATGTTTTAATGTATTTTTCTCTACTTTTTTGCAAAAGTTGCCACTATTTACCAAGATGGCACTTTTTTGGGCGTTATTTGCACTGAGCAACAGAAGTCGATGCTAAATTAGGCACTATTAGCGCCTAACTTAACCCCTAACTTAGTGCCTTCTTTAGCACCTGCTTTAGTAACTACTTTAGCGCCTAATTTTGCGCCCAAGTTAGTGCCAAGTGTAGCTTCCAGTTTAGCATCTACTTTAGCTTCTAGTTTAGCTTCCTGGTTAGCATTCAACTTAGCTTCCTTTTTAGCTTCTAGTTATTTTGTTGAGTTATTGGGGGTTAAGTGGATAGGGGCTTTGGGGATTAGGGGATTTAGGGATTTGGGGTCTAGAGATTAAGGGTTAAGGGATTAGGGGTTATGGTTTAAGGGATTAAGGGTCAAGGGATAAGGGATTTGGAGCTTAAGGGTTAGGTAGTTTAATGGTTTATTTCTTAGGGATTATATTTGGTCAAGGGATTAATGATATCCATCGACCCTGCACATAATATTTGAGATCATCTATGTCTCATTGTCATCATTCGTCATTGCCATATGTAGAATCTTTGTTGAAAATCTCTTGAAATGTTATGGAACTTCCAATACACCCATCGCAAATGTTTTCCACCAACCCCACACAATGAACAATGAATGGGGCCAATATTGAAATTTCTTCAATCTGTGCCTGTATGCATCAAAATTTGACATGGTTAGACTAGACACATGCCTTGACGATATGGGAGGGTTTCAAGACTCAAGGATGTCTGATGTCCCCACATAATCTTTGAGATCGTCCATGTTTGCATCAACGTTCATAATGGATGTCTCATTGTCATCATTTGTCATTGGCATCTATAGAATCTTTGTTGGAACTCTCTTGAAATGTCATGGAACTTCCAATACACTCATCACACATTTCATTTATTGACCCCGCATAGTGAGTAGTGAATGGGGCCAACGTTGAAATTTCTTCAATCTGTGCCGGTACGTGTCGAAATTTGACATGTTTATACTAGACACATGCCTTGACGGTATGGGAGGGTTTCAAGACTCAAGGATGTACGATGTCCCCACATAATATTTGAGATCATCCACGTTTTCATCAACGTTCATCATGCACATCTCATTGTCATCATTCGCCATTCCCTTCTATATTATCTTTGTCAAAACTCTATTGAAGTGTCATGGAACTTCCAATACACCCATCACAAATGTTTTCCATTGACCTCGCACAGTGAGCAGTGAATGGGGACAATGTTGAAATTTCTTTAATATGTGCATGTATGCGTCGAAATTTGACATGGTTAGACTAGACAGATGCCTTGATGGTATGGGAGGGTTTCAAGACTTAAGTATGTATGATGTCCCCACATAATTTTGAGATCGTTGATGTTTGCATCAACGTTCATAATGGATGTCTCATTGTCATCATTCGACATTGCCATATATAGAATCTTTTTCAGAACTCTCTTGAAATGTCATGGCACTTCCAATACACCCATCACAAATGTCATCCTGCTCAACCATGAGATCATGCCTGATCCCATACTAAAAAAACATCTAGAAGTACTATTCCGATCCATTGCACTCCTTGCCCAGTCAGAATCTGTATATCCTTGCATCTTCAAATCTTCACCCAAGACATATCTCAATCCATATATGGTACGTACCATGAAGGTACCTCAACATATGCTTTGTTGCCATCCAATGTACATGTCTAGGTTCATTCATGTGTTGATTCAAGGTATTCACTACAAAGCATGTGTCTGGCATGATGTTAACCAGGTACATCAAAGATCCAATCAACATTTTGTACATCATGGGATCCACCAAATATGAATATTTGTCACTCAAGGGCTTCAAATTTATCGTCATGGGTGTGGTCATTGACTTGCAGTCCATCACCCCAAATCTCTATAGAATCTCAACAGTATATTTTCCTTGGCTAAGGAAAATCTCATTTGATCTCTGCCACACTTCCAATCCCAAGAATTAATGCATCAAACCTATATCCTTCATCTCGAACTCTGAAGAAAGCTCCCCTTTACACCTATCAATGAGTTTCTCGTCCCCTATTAGAAACAAGTCATATACATATAGAACCAAGATCAATGGGCATACATCCTTAACCTTATAGTAAAGGTTAGGATCTGCCTCACTCCTAGTAAATCCCAAGCTCATCAAATATCCATCTATCCTGGCATACCACACCCTGGGTGCTTGCTTCAAACCGTATAAGGCCTTCTTTAGTCTGTACACATGGGACTCCTTCCCATGGATCACTTATTCCTCTATTACACCATTCAATAAAGCAGTCTGGACGTCCATCTGGTGTAATTTCCATCCCACGGAGGAAGCAATCACAATGATTTATCTAATGGAAGTGTATTTTTCTATAGGAACAAAGGTTTCATCATAGTCTTCTCTCTCTTTCTGAGAGAATCCTCTAGCCACAAACCTTTCCTTGTACTTCTCTGTGCTGTCATCTGCAATATGGTCGATGTCGCAGATCCATTTGGAAGTCACAACTGACTTCCCTTCTGGTGTCAGAACGACCTCCCATATATCATTCTTCATGATTGACTGATACTCCTCCATCATGGCATCCTTCCATTCTAGATTCTCAACAACTTCTTCAAAAGTGGAAGGTTATGAATCAATGATGTTTCTCATTAGTGCCACATAGATGGAAAACTTACGTGGACTCTTTCTCTCTCTAAAGGATCCTTTGGGAGCTCCATGTCCTTCAACTTCTTGCAAGGTGTTTCAAAGCCAAGCTGGTCTCTTCCTGGTAGCCACAACTTCTTCAGGTAGATCTACAAGGATTTTTGACTCTACCATATCATTCTGAACTTCTGGGATGGTTTATTTAGGTGTAGAGTTTACCATGACTACATCTTTGGGAGCCTCTTTCTCTATTCGGTCCTCATCTATGTGAGATTCCCTTGATTTTCCGAAGGCTTCATCTTCATCAGATGTTACATCCCGACTGATCTCGATCTGTCTCTGCCCTGGAATGTAAATTCGATAGGCCTTCAAAGTCTCATTGTATCCAACGAATGTGCCCTTCTTTCTTGAAGGTTCCAATTTTGTTCTCTTTTCTTTGGAAACATGTATAAACATTAGACAACCAAAAATCCTCAAGTGACTAACTTCTGGCTTCTTTTCGGTGAACATCTCTTCAAGTGTCTTGTTCCCCAATATCTTATAAGGGCTTATGTTTTGCACATATACAACCGTATAGGATGCTTCTGCCCCGAAATGCATGGGTAGGCCCTGGTCATGTATCATTGCTTTTTCTTCTTCTATGATGGATTTGTTCTTTCTTTCTGCAACCCCATTCTGCTGGGGGTTGTAGGGAGTTATAAGCTCCCTCTCAATCCTTGCTTCTTGGAAAAAGTCTTTAATAAAATAATTTGAGGTGTACTCACCTCCATTGTCAAATCTCAAAACTTTAATCTTCCTCTCATAGATATTCTTAACTAAAGCCTTGAACTCTTGAAACTTGTTAAGGACTTCATCTTTTGTTTTCAATAAGTAGATCCATGTCTTCCTAGAATAGTCATCTATGAACAACACATAGTATACAAAGTTTCCAAGTGATGGCATCGTCATATATCTGCATACATCAGAGTGTATGATGTCCAAAATACCTTTGGACATGCTATCAGTGCTTGTAAAGCTTCCCTTGACATTCTTTCCAAGTGCACAAACTTTTCATACTCTGTCATGGTCTATCTGGAATTCTGGTAGACCTGTAACCGTTTTGCTAAAAAATGGTAATGCTTTATAGTTCAAGTGGGAAAGCCTTCGATTCTATAGTTCACTAGAACTAACACTATTGTGTACATTGTCTTGTTCTTGGTATCCCTTCAACTTATACAGTCCACCCTCTCAGACACCAATCACAATGGCTTTATTTATGCTTGAATTATTGGGCCATAGAAGGACTTGGCCATCCACAAAATCTACTCTAAAGACTTTATCTTCTAAAGCTGAAATAGATAGAAGATTCTTCTTTAAGCCTTGTATAAATAATATATATTTAATTTAAAGAGGGTTACCTGAATCAAGTTGTAAGGAGGCTTCTCCAACGCCTTTGATTGCATGGAATTGTCTCCAAGAACCACTTGAAGTGAAGAGTCATTTTCTGTTAATTTTGATAGAGAGTTTCTTAATCCAATCATATGCTTGGAAGCACCACTATCTATGAGCCAAGTATCGCTTCCTTGAGTGATGGTTCTGGTGAGTGATGAAACAAATACAAATTCTTCATCCTTGGGTTTGCGTTCTTTAACATCAGCTGCATGTGCATGGTGCTTCTTCTTCTTTTCTTTCTCATGTTTGTGAGGTCATTGTGTGGAATAATGTCCCATCTTCCTGCAATTGAAGCATTGAACCTTTGACACATCCCTCTTATGTCATGGTTTCTTAGACTTCCTTAGACTTCCTTCTTGTCTTTCATTTCTCTTCTCCACTTGTGCTGCAAGTGCTTGGTTTTCCTCATCATCTACATTTTTTTTCTTGGATATCAATCTAGATTTATTCTTGAGAGCAATCTTCCCATAACTTGTCAAACTTGGGTAACTTCCTTCTTGCACAAATTCCTTGGAAAAATGGGTCCCAAGAGGAAGGGAAACCATTTAGCGTAGTAGTTACTAGTTCAACATATTATACTGGATATCCAATGGTTGATAACTGGTCTTCGATTCATGAGATCCTTGTAAAGAAGTTGGTTATCATCTCTGACTTGTTCATAGTTTCATTTTTGAGTTGATGCCATAGGGTAAGCTTCCGACTGGTGTTCTTGCTTTCATAGAGTCTGGTTAGGGCATCAAACATCTCCTTTGCAGTCTTTAGTTCTGATACATTGGGTATCAGGTGATCCTTGATTGATTATGTCAAGATCCTCTTGGCCTTGACCTCATTCTTCTTGAACTTTGCCTTTTCTTCTTCATCTCTGGGTTATGGGAGCATCTTCTTGACATGATCCAATAAATCATTGTCTTCTAGAATGAGTTGTATTCTATGCTTCCAGGATCTGAAGTTATTTGCTCCATCCAATCTATCTTCAACTCTCATACTGGTTGACATTTTTGTCGATAGAAACCCTAGCACTGAAAAACCTCAAATTTTTAAACTTCACTAAACTACACGCTAAGGGTTTTAGGGGGTGCGCTAGGTTAGGGAACATTATTCTGTGAAGGAATTATTCCCAACTTCCTTGGGATAGTGCTCAATGAGCTTGACAAAGTATTGTAGCTGCAAGGTGCCATTGTAGCGATATTTCCTTCCAATGGTCAAACTATTCTGAAGGTAACTAACTCTGATACCATGTTGGATTTTCCTTATTTACAAAGCATTAGTGTTACTAGTGTTCTTTTACTTCGTTACCATTAGCATAAATATCATGTACTGAGCAGTAACAACATAAATAAGAGACAGAAAAGAACACATGAGATTTATCCTGGGAAAACCCCAAATGGGGGAAAAGCCCAACAACCTTTCTTAGATAGATTTCGTTCACAAAGAAATTCCAATCAGATAAACCCTAGCACAAGTGCTATCTTAACCAAAAGTCCCACCCCAATTGTAGCAACAACACCATACAAAGTTATCACACCTCCTCAAGGAGTAGCGCACAAGAGAGAGATACCAAAAGACTGGGCAATAATAAACTTTGTAGCTGCAACTACTGCATCACCTCCTCCAAACTTGCGCCTTGGTTTTGTGTAGCTGGGAGAGTGTGAGTGAGTGAACACATGAGCCAAGACATACTCTACTTATAGTCTTACTGGTCACTAGACTGGGCTAAATTCTTCTTTGGACAAGTGTCTTTTCATTATTATTTTATTCTTCTGGGCCGAATTCTCTTCTAGGGTATTTCAATATCTATTCGATGGATCTCTTTCATTCAGAATCTTCTCCGCGTCTAAGAAAGGTCATCTAGGAGGAAAATATCCTCCCGTAGCTACCAAAACATCAACAATCAATTCATCCCACCATAACAACACATTAAGAGTTCGACACTATCTTCATCCATATACAACCTTCATTATACACAAAAGAGGTGCATTCGAATTCCAAAATAGAATGCAACTGAAAAATCTTTGACAACCTACTAGAAGGGACAACTTATATGGATTTAGCTTATTTTGTGAATAACAAAATATCTCAAATAGAATATTTTCATGAATACATGAGGATTGAAAGGCCTATGCATTACATAGTACTATGCATGCTTCAACAATATTTTAATAAAGTGTTATTCATAACATTCCCATTCCAGTAGATGAAAATCAAACTCTTTTATAGTATACAATAAATTATATAGGGTTTATGCATAAATTAACAAAAAATGAAATGGATAGAGGCCATGTTTATCTATCAACCCTAATTTTTATGTAAACAACATGGATGATACACTGTTGAACCTGTCATGGATTTTACTTAATACTATCAGGGGAAAAGTTTCCATGGTAGAATACTAAAAAAAATCAACTATATTCACATATATTCAATGCAACTTCTAGTATTGAACCGCCAAATTATCATACCCACAACATTTGTGAAACTAGTGACCAAACTACCATTCTTCCCATGTCTCTTATCCCTCACTTCGAAACCAAGGTATTGACTTTCATTTCAATTGCACACTAGTACTCAATTCCATAGGTCACAACCAACATGTTTGGTTCTACCAAATTTTGATAACCACTCCACCAACACTAGAGTCACTCAACAATTCATTGAAGTAGAATATGAGGGATAACATGCAATACTACACACTCCTAGCCATGACAAATATCTTGTACACTCAAAAAATGATGTTTTGATGTAATTTATTCCAAATCTAGACCATATTGTCATTACTTCATCTCACTTAGGCGATGTGTTTCCTACTATGCTTCATCTCTAGCCATGGTTCACAAATCCTAACCAATTTCACATTCAACCTTCACAATCCGTTCCTTGTCTTAGTGCCCACATAGATTTCATACAACATTCCATGATGCAAGCTTCATTACACTGGTGGTAGTTGAGAGATTCAACACTCAATTAGTCATGGCATGATTTCTTTACTATCATCTAACTTGGGAAGGCTTATGTGAACACAATCGAGAGTGATTTGCCTCTAATTTTTAATTATTCTTCCTCCTAGATTTCTCTACTTTGTGAGACTCTGGATGATCATGTGGTATTTGTGCCAATGGAGTGATTCTATAAATGATCTATTTTTGTGAGTTATTAACAATGTAGTCTTGTAATACACTGATCAATCTCCATTGATGCTCATTTATTGTCTTTCCACCCTTGAAAATTCTATATGATTTATCTAGCTTTATCATTGAGGTGTAATCAATGGACTTGAGAGCGGATCTGCCTTGAAAGGAGGGTCTAGGTAGCAATGGAGATGTGTAGCTGAGTATACACTTCTGTAGGTGTCATGATTATAATATTGTATTTTACAAAAATGAGATTGGGACTAAATGTTTGCAACATCTTATGGAAGACATCAGTGGGATGTAGTTGTAATTGATTTTCCACCTCTTGTTCTTAGGTAGGTTGGGATTTGTTCCTAGTGAGAACCTGAACTCATACCTTAATGATCTAATGATTTTAAGTAAGATTTGATAGAGATTCCAAGACTTGGTGGTGTACATCCTTGGATGAATTTGAGAAAGGGGTCTTTGTTAATGGCACAGACTCTTTCAATGGCGAGTTGTGAGGAGAAGCATCTATAGAAGGAATTTTTGAGACACTACTTTCTCTTGACATGGGGGCAATTCCCAAAATTTTAAATTTTTTCTTTCTAATGCAAGGGGCAAATATAGATTACTGTTGGGAGGTGAGGTCCTTTTATTTGATTGGAATTTTTATATGGAGTAGGGCATTGTTATGCTTGCTGCATTGGATGATTTTGAGTTGATTGATGCTTTTTTCAATCCTTAGTGCAATTTCCATAATCATGGCATGGATCATTGCAATTTGATTGAAATTTATTATAATTAAGAACTTGTATGTAGATCGATCCTTCCAAGTTGAATTGAATCACTTTAGAGATCCCCTTCTCCAAGTCAAATTCCATATAGATGTGAAAACATGAGTATTATGTCATCTTTGGATCCACCCTATCAATGTACTAACCAAGGGAGATTTTAATTGTAATTAAGTTTTGGTCATGCCAAAATATTGGTGAGAGATTACACAATCAGACCCAGACCAACACCGTTGTGGTTCTTTCAAATTTAATTGTGGTTTACTACCTTCTATATGACATGGTGTGATCTTATTTACCAACATCACTCTTAATGAGGATTTTAAGTGTTATTTTTGTGGAAAAGTGGAATGTCTGCAAACACCCTTGCTAGCAGTCTATTAAACCTATTGGTTTTTTCCTTGCACTCAACCCTTTTTCATCACCCCACATAACCCTGAATTCTGTATTTTTCACCATACCTTCAAACATGATATCATGGATTTGCATTCCTTGCAAGATATCCATGACTCTATGTTTACTTGCTACAACCATATATAAACCTTCACCGCCAAAATTAGATCTCCTTGATTTAGACAACCCCTCCAACCATTATAAAATTCTTTCCTTAATGACCACCTCTTCCCCAACCACTAAGTCCTCTCTCTACCATCACAATTTCCAAATCAAACAATACTTATCCCAATTGATTATTGACGATGGTTGTGAATGAAATCTCACATCCCATGAGCTAGTTTATGAACTTCATATTCTTTTTATACCCCATCCTCAACCCTACCATCTAGGATGGGTCAAAATTTAGGGAACCTCTATCCTCATCACACAATGCCACCAAAGTACCTTTTCCATTGAACACCACATTAACACAATATATTGTGATGCAATTCCACTAGACTACACATATATGATCTTAGGATAGTCTTGTTATATTAATCACAAGCCATCCATGATGGGAATCAAAACACATATACTAATGAGCTCCTATGCCAATGCTACCAATTATGTTCTACCACACCTCCATATCTTTACAAACCCCATTTATTAATATGCACTATTGTTCTTCATCACATTTTACTCAACTACTACCTTTATGTGTCATTCAACAACTCAAGGTAGATACTGACGGAATAGACTCGTGTAAGTACTATTTCTCATAAGAGAATGGAATGGAATATATTCATTTTAAATATCTTCATCAAGATATTAAAATACTTGAGTTTCTTCAAGATTCTTATTCTTATTGCCTAAAATTTGAACTAACTTTCTCAACTTCAAGAATATATAAATACTATAATCAACATATTAAAGTCTAATTTAGACATGATATTTTAACTCAAAATTTGTTCTCAAGGATGAAAATCTCCATGATTGTGCATTTTTGTTATAAAGGGAACTACTGTAATCCACCAAATCTATTTAGTTGAGTGTTTGGAATCGTATCATAGTCTGACTCCTTATAGTTAAATCTTGATAAATGTATATAAACTTGCAGGTTTGAGCCTCCGTAGGACTCTTATAATATTTTTACATTCAATGGAGGACTTATACATGATTCTTACTATAATTCTATTGCACCAAGGAATTTAATTGGTGGGAAACGAGAGGTAGTTTAAAACTAATTGGCAAAGAATTCAAAGGTATATAGCTATATATCTTCTCCTAGAAATATTTTGAGGGATAATGCTAAGTTTTATAATATATGATAGATAGAGACTAATCATATATGACTAAATTTGACTTGGATAATCATTTTATTATCTTTGTCTTCATAATCCACACTAAGATTCATTGAAATATTTAGAGTACATGAACCTTATGGTAATTTTGAAATAGTTTATGAATATTTCCTTAGGCTAGAAAACCATTGATCCTAAAGAGAGCTTGGTCACTGATAGAGGCATTAATTTTAAGACTACCTTTGAGTACTCTTGTAATATTTCCCTTCTAGGTCAATATCCCAATAGATGGATCTTGGAGTTAAGAGTGGCCATGTATCCTTCTATCATATTTCATGAAAAAATGTGATGTTAGTAAAAGATCATCTGTCCTTAAATCTTATATCATGGAAAAGTATCATGCTAGTAAATAAGAACAAATGGTTTGTTAAGTTATAGTCATGCTAGGAAATACGAGCACATGGTATTGATCACCATAATGAATCCTTGATCAAATTATTTTGATTAGAAAAATAATTAACACACAATTACATTAAATTTATTCCCTACTTCCAGATTTGTTTCTAATTCCCTATGTTAAATTTGTTCTGTAGAAGCCCATCATATCATTTCATCAAGGTAGGTATAACCTTTCATTCTTCTCACTTCATTTCGTGCATCATGGAGTTCAATAATTTAGTGTTCAATATCTAATTAAATGCCCATTATATATAATTCTATGTTAAATAATTGTATTCACCATAAGAATTTAGAATGCCTAATCAATTCCATGAAGGGAGTAGGTTCATATCGATCACCAATATATCTTCTACACATGGCATGATTACATAGAACCTTACCTAATAATACATATCAAAAATATAATTATGTCCATAAATTTGTTTAATATTTAATTATACATTAAATTTATTTAATCTCTAATTATGTATAATCTATTTAGTGGGATGTTTGGAAGCATATGATAGCCTGATTGGTTATATTTTAATCTTGGCAGATAGATATAAAATCATAGGTTTGAACCTCCTTAGGACTCTTATAAGCTAGTTTCATTCAATGGAGGACTCTAGATATAAGCTAGTTTCATTCAATGGAGGACCCTAGATATAATCTTGTTACTATAATTATATTGCACCAAGGAATTCAATTGGTGGAAAAAGAGAGTTGGTTTAAAACTATTTGTCAAATAATTAAAAGGTATATAGCTATATATTCTCTCCTACAAATTGCTATGAATTAATTGAATTGATTGGTTCTAAATGGAAATAATAACACATGGGATTCATCACCATATTGAATCCCTAGACCAACTTATGTTGATTAGAAAAATAATTAATACATGATTACATTAAATTTATTCTCTACTTCCAAATTTGTTTATAATTCCCTATGATAAATGTATTTCCTAGAAACTTATCACATAAATGTACCATAGACAACAATTTCCCATTGTGGTTAACATGGGGAATGGTCTAGGGCAGTCTCTCTTCTTGAGGGTTACTCAAGAAGACTGGTCCACCTCGTCGAACATAGATTTACCATTGTGGTTAACATGAGGAATGGTCCATTTTGGAGGTTGGTGCAGGACAATCATTTCCTTTGGAAATGGTCCGGACAGTCATTTCTTACGGTAGATTCATTTTCTCTAGGTTGCACTTTGTTTAGTGCTGGAGGAATGACCCAGGGTGGGGAATGATCCAGGTTCAGAAATCAGGGACAACTTTCCTTAGGGAAGACTCATTCTCTCCAGGTTACACTTTATCTAGTGTCAGAGGAATGGACCAGGGTGGGGAATGGTCCAGGCTCAGAAATCGGGACAATTATCCTTCCTTGTTTGAGAAGAATAGTCCAGATAGCTCATCATTGATGTTTTACCTTCTGAGGGTAGATTCTCTTCCAAGATCTCACAGATGTGAGTGGAAGAATGGCCCAAATGATTCAGTTTATATCATAACAATGTTTTCTATGCAGGTTGATATCAGATGATTGTTATGAAGACTGTATGTCTCTAGACAGTAGATGTATACTATTGTGGTGGATGTGTTCCACTATTTGTGACTATACGTCACTGATCAAGTACCTGTGTGCTACTTGGTGTGGTAGTGTACCATTGGATTGTAGTTGTGTACTACTATGGATAGACACAATTGTGTTCTATTGAATGATATTGTTCTGATTGCCTTGAAGACTATCAACAATGTTGGAAATGATTATCAGCTAGATGGATGATTAATGGACAAATATTTCCCAGATGAAAAATGGTCAAGGACATTTATTTTTCTAGGACATATGTCCGGATTATAAGAATGGTTCTTGTGTCACTCTATGGAGTGAGTGACTTATCCAACATCATGTCTGATTACTCAGATGGAGTATGGTTTCGAGAGATGATGCGGTTGTTGACATTGATAGTCTATACGACTATGTTGATGCTACCGGGTAAATGGTATGTTTGTGCTCAGGACCATTACCTTCAATACCTCCCTAGATAGGAGGGAGTGTTGATATTATGGTATCTTTGAGAGGTATTTACCTCAATGTGTAAATCTAACAAGAATAGAATATTCTAGGAAGAAAGAAGAGACTCTAATAAGTTGTCTAATAACCCTAGAAGACAAGTTGGCTCAAGAGGATAATTTGTATTAGGTTATTAGCCTCCAAGAGAAGAAGTTGACCAGAAGAAATAATATATAATGAGTAAATAGGTATCTAGAATGAGAAGTTGGCCCAGACAGTTAGCCAGAATTAATATAAATACATGAGGCCAGTCTTCATTCTGACAGGCATTCTCAGAATTGCAGAGCAACACTTGTGCGCGCTACAGTTTCCTAGTTTGTGCATAAGTTTGGAGGAGAGTTGCCATTGCAGCTGTTGCAGCTAGTAGATTTTGGTTTTGGCTTGGAATATCTCTTGATTATGGTTTGGACTATCTGATCAGCTCTTTTTGGTGCACTATTCTTGGGGAAATATGCGCTACCCTTTGTTTGGCTATCTAGCCTAGGGTTTGCTTCCAGAATGTTTCTCTGTCAAGGTTAAGGTGCTCGGAGGGTGGATTCGGCCTATGGTTGGGTGACAATAGTGATATTTTTGATGGTAAAATGAGCACATCCATTATATTCTAACAGAGTGTTTGATCACAACACTAGAAGAGTGTTGATCTCATTTCGTATTGTACTTCTTACTTTTGATCTTTGTTTCAGACAGGTCACAAGTGATATCTCTAAAGGAGCTACAGTGACGATTATTCATGCTATTGTTTTATTTAGTATTATAAAAATCATATTATTCTTGCTTGTTGTTTTGTTGACCTTGTTTCAAGTCACAGGTGATAACCCTGATGAAGCTATAGTGAAGGTTGCAGAAGAAAATATATTAGATGAGACATGAAGCAGACTATGTACATGGACATATACATTCATGTACCAAAGAAGATGAAGAATAAGTTATATTTTGAAATACAGAGTATCTCATATGGAGATTGATTGTAAGGAGAATAAGGCTCCAAATATGACCGAACATTAGAACAAGAACTCACAGTGGAATTTTTCAAAGGATAATGAAGCCACCTTGACATGAAGAAGAATTCACTTGAAGTATGACTCAAATTTTCATATTTAAACTTGGTATTCAACACCAAGTATACCCCATAAGAGATGATGAAGTCCTTGTAGACTCAGAAGAAATCAAGAGTAAGCCTAATCTTAGAAAGGATCAGATGAAGAAATAACTTCCGAGATTGGGAGATAGATTCCATGAGAAGACTAGATCGTAGCTTCAAAGAATTCTAGGAGATATGAAATACACTGGGAATATTACCTTCTTTCAGTGATAGAGAAGGAAGCCAGTTAGAAAGACTAGAATATGGATCTTTCCGTGAGACTAGAAGAGAAGTCAGTATTAACTTCCAAGATTGATCAAACAGATCAAGCATGTTGTAGATGTACAAATCCTGATGAGTGTCCAAGAAGATTCTCCCACCAAGAGGGAGAATAATATGATGAGACACTTACTCTAGTAATTAAAGAAATAGTTCAAGTATTCATGAAGACAACCAGAACAACCATGATTCATATATAGTATGATATGCAGGGGAAGAAATCCCCATATTTAAAATTGAGTGGTGATTAGTGTAGTACATTAATTGAGTCATGGAGACATGACTATAATAAAATATAGAGTTACCTCCATGAAAGAAGAAGAGCTACATTTAGTATCAGTTATTGAGCCACTTTTAGTTTCAGATGAAGTTGTTTCCATGATGGAGTAGAGGATTTACTCTCTGATTTCAACAATCACAATGAGAATGGAGCAATCATTCTCAACTTCAGAGCAACTGCAGGTGCAGAGTCCTAGTTCCAGAAGGAATAATTGCAGAAAGAGGAGAGGACATACTCTCAGGAAGTGAGACAAATAGTGCTTTGCAGAGAGCACATATAGCTAGCACATGAATGTGTAGATTGATTTGCAACTGAGCAAGTGTACCAGATTGGTACAATGTAATGAGAAAATTTGATTTGAAGATTGAATATAGAAAGACTCATGTCTGTCGGTTGAAGGAAGATCTATACGTGTTGAAGAAAGCTCCTAGAGCTTGGTATGGAAGAAATGATAGTTTCCTGACGAGCTTGGGCTTTACCAAGTGTAAAGCTAATTCTAACCTTTACCTCAAGGTTATGACTGATGAGCCAATGATGTTACTACTATATGTAGATGATGTATTCTTGACAAGATGAAGAAAATATCATCACAGATTGCAAAAGATGCTCACTACAGAGTTTGATGAAAGACCCAATGCATTATTTCTTAGGTCTTGAAGTTTGGCAGAGCCCCARAGAAGATATTCCTTAACCAAGGGAAGTATGCAATTGTAATAATGAAGAGGTTTGACATGTTGGAATGTAAATCCATATTCACACCCATGGAAACGAATTTGAATATCCYGGTTGACACTTCGTYGGAATTGATTGATGCTATGTTGTACAAACAGATCATTGGATCGTTGATGTATCTGATGAACACTAGGCCAGATATATGTTTTGCTGTGAACACCTTGAGTCAATCTCTGGTAGAGMCCAAACGTGTTCACCCGGTTGCTGCAAAACATGTGATGAGGTACCTTAAAGGTACATTAGATTGTGGTCTTAGTTATAATGGAGATCATGACTTCAGATTGTATGGATATACTAATTTAGATAGAGATGGAAGTGTTTCTGATAGAAAGAGCACTTTATGATGTTGTTTCAGTCTAGGGTCAGCCATGACTTCATGGAAGAGTAGGGAGAGATCCAACATTTCTCCCAGCATGACAGAAGAAGAATACATTGTTGCATGTTCCGCCAGTTGTGAAGCCATATGGCCTCATATGTTGTTGACATATCTATTTGATCTGGAGATGGAAGCCACCATGATCGTATGTGATAACCATAGTTGTATAAAGATGACGTGTTCCATGATGAGTCAAATCACATAGAGATTTGGTATCACTTCATTCATGATACGATGCAAAGGGGAGATTTATAGATCCAATGTGGTTGCACAGATGAACAGGTTGCAGATGTGTTGACCAAGCCCCTGTCTCATGTAAAGTTTGAGCACTTTCGAGACAAGCTTGGTATAGTCCGAAAGGACCTCCCTCGAAAGGGGGAGTGGTGCAGATGATACTATGGTATCCTGATCAGTAGTGGTAGCTCCATTAGGATTTTGTATCCTAGGGAATCTTATGATTATTGGACAGATCTTTTGGATCTGTAAGAGTACAACAAAATTTTGTTGATTCCAGCCTTGTGCTAAAGATTTCTAGCTTCGTGTTGATGTTGTTGTTGATTCCAGCCTCATCCTGAATATTTCCATCTTTATGTTGATGTTGTTGATGCCGAACTTGTGTTGAATATTTCCATCTTCGTGCTGATGTTGTTGTGCTTCCAACCTAGTGCTGAATATTTCCAGCTTCGTGTTGATGTTGTTGTGATGCCAGCCTCATGCTGAAGATTTCCAGTCTCATGATGAATATTTCTAGCCTCATGCTGATGTTGATGAGATGCCAGCTTCGTGCTGGAGATTTCCAACCTAGTACTGATGTTGATGATGCTCCAACCTTCATGCTGTGATGCTGATGTTGTTGATGATGCTCCAACCTTCGTGTTGTGATGCTGTTGTTGTTGATGATGCTCCAGCCTTTGTGCTGTGATATTATTGTTGTTGATGTTGTATTAGCCTTGTGATGTTATTGACGAGGATGTATTAATGTTATACAAATCCATGTTGATGTATATGATGATGATGCCATTCTAGCTCCCTACTGTGAATGATGATATTGATGATGAGAAAAACTCTTGATGATTTATAGATATGCTAGCCAGTGTTCCAGATGTTGTTGACATTGTTTCCCTCTCTCTCTCTCTCTCCTGATGATGTTGTAGAATACCATTCTTGTTAAGGAGGAGTGTTGAAATATTGTAACTACAAAGAGTATTCTATTTATTTATTGAGTCATTATTAATTAGATCAATCCCCTTTTGTGGATTAATCATGTCAGGCATTGTAATTTACCAAATGCCCTTTTGTGGATTGGTCAAACCCTAAATATATTATGCAAATTGAGAAGTTGCCCCCCAGGCTAATTTAAAGTGGTTTTAACCACTCAGAAGACAACTCGGCCCTGCCCAGTGAAGAGACACCTTTCCAACGCCTGCCAGTTTGTATAAATAAAGGAAGCCAATGCCTCATTTGTTCACTCACTTAGCTCACTCATCTAGTGCGCAAGTTTGAAGAAATATGCAGTTGCTAGTTGCTGGAAGAAGGAAGAGAGAGAGGCGCATTGCTCAGTGGAGGATATTCTCCAGTGTTTGGTTTATTGTCTTGGCATTGTATTCACTATCTATATTAAGGAATTTTTTGCTAGGTTTTCTCCCCCATGAGGTTTTCCCGGGATAAATGTTGTGTATCTTGTGATTGTGTTTCTCTCATTTATCCTACCTATGCTATGGTTATCTAGTAATTTGAAAAGAAACCTAATAATAGCTAAAAAATTAACAAGAACACAACTCAAGAACATGAAGATGTAGAGTTCATAAACTATCCAATTATACTTCACAAGGGTGTCTCAAATCAAAGAACAATTTGAATCCATTGGAGACACAATCAAAGAAGTTGAATTGGTAATGACTACATTGAATGGTCTCCCCAGATCTTGGGAATAATTCATTTAGGGAATATGTTCAAGAAGAAGGCTAACAAGGTTTAGCAGACTATGGGAGGATTGTACTCTGGAATAAGCTATATTGGAAGCAAGAGAAGAGAAACTAGGTGATGAAGAAAATCAAGCTCTAGCAGCTCATACAAAAAAGGGGAAGATCAATAAGGAAGCTCATTCACACAAAAATCCTCATGGATTACAAAAGACACACAAGTTGAAGAAGGATTTCTCAAATTACAGGTGCTACATCTCTAAGAAGATGGGACACATTGCAATAAATTGTCCAAACTCTAAAGGTCAGGTCAAAAAAGGAAAGTATAAAAGACATCATGCTCATGACAAAGAATATGATGAACCTGATTAAGAAAGAGCCAAAGAAGAAGACTCAAGAAAAGAATATGTATTAATATTATCTCTTACATGTACAATCACTCATGGAAATGACACATGGATTATTGATAGTGGTGCTTCTTGTTGATGATTGCAGCTATGTGAGACATTCCCTAGCTTACAAACCTGAGAGAAATCCCTTGAGAGGGGTATGTGGTTCCTATCTAAGATAGATATGGAACGTAGATATGGAATCCTTACAGAGAGTTGAGAAGAACTCCAGATGATTCTCCTATGTAAAGCAGTGAGAAAGGAGATCTGCAGAATTGGACGTACTTGTGGCTAAGCACAAGGTGAATGTGTGAAATCCCAAAGTGTTGGGTGCATTGTCATGAGAATAGAAATGAAGATGATGTATTAGCCTCCTCTGAGAAGAAGAGTTGACGAGAAACTCCAGATGACTCTCCTTTGTAATACAGTGGGAAAGAAGATCTGTTGAGTGGACGTGCCTGTGGACGAGCACAGGTGAACGTGATCCTAGTGGCTGAGCACTAGTGAAGAAGTGGCTCTTCTGTGTAATGTAGTGAACTAGAGATATGGACATCCCTATGGATGTTCCCCTAGTGGATGAGCACTAGTGGGTGTATAAGATCCCTTGCTATATTGTTCAAGAGTCAGACCTGCCCATAACCCTAATTGTAATGTAAAGGGTACAAGTTGGCCCCACCTTAATGTGATTAATAATAAATGTAAAAGATAATTAATTTGGTTAATATTAATTATAATGTGACTTAGAGAGGTCGAACCTGTTGTGCCAATAAACACATCTGTTGATAGGACAAGTCTAATATAAGTAAAGGTAGATTCCCCATTGTGAAATCATATCTTTCATGTGAGTTTGGAAATTTCAACAAGTACACCTTCTTGAGAAAAGTGAACACCTCTCTTGGGCACTAGTCTTCTAGGGTTTTAGCACCCTCTTGTGTGCTAGGTTTTATTGGTGGTGAAGGTCTCTCTCTTAAATAATATAGCAAAGGATTTGGCTAGGTTTTCTTTCCTTGTTGAGAAGGGTTTCCCATGATACTTCTTGTTCTCTTGTGCATGGTGTTTCTTCTTGTGATCTTGGTTGCTGCAACATTATTGGTTATGGTTAAATTAAATGCTAAAATGGAATGAACTTCATGATTAACCTTTCTCATTGAAAACTCAACATGGTATCAGAGAATAGGTATTGAAATAACTCACTTTTGCAGAATCGTACGACCCTCCTAGGGTTTCCAGAAAATCCGTATGACCCTCCCTTCTGTGGTGTTCTAGCCCTTAATACTTGGACGTTGGGGCTATTTTTGGCATAGAAGAGTACAACCTCTTTCAGTGCATCTATAGAATATTTTAAAGTGAAATTTTGAATTTTTTTTTATTCTTGGCCCTAGGGTTTCTAGGGTGCTGAAATTTTCTGCAGAATCTTGATCATAGATTTCTGGAACTTCTCGAAGAAACATTTTTCTTAATTCAACAAGCATCTCTGTGACACTATCAATTTGATTGTTGGCAGTCATAAGTCCAACAAAATCCAAGGTTAATAATTCAACCTAATCATTAGGTTTTCAAAATCTAGTGGGAGAGAGTTTGAAGAAACCAAACAAATGAAGAACGAAGCATTAGTAGAAGATAGGCTTGATGGAGCAAGCAACATCAACTCCTGGAAATCAAGGCTTCAGGTCACCCTTGAAGAATATGACCTTTTTGATGTGGTAATTAAAACCTTACCAGACACAACTACATATGTAGAGAAGAAGATAAGAAAGGAAGAAGATGTCAAAGAAAGAAAATTAATCATCTACTCAGTAAGAGAACATCTCTTACCTCGTATTGCCAACCTCAAGACAACTTATGATATGTATGAAGAATTAAAAGAAATGTTTGAAGGTGAAAACACCCTCAAATCCATTGCCTTGAAGAGCCAACTTCAAAGTACCAATATGATGAAAGGTGACATAGTTTCCATATTATTTATGAAGATATCAGAGATTAAAGAGAAGCTAGAAACCATTGGAGAAATCATGTATGATAGAGAACTTATCTTAACCACTCTCAACAACCTTCCAAAACAACGGGAGCCTTTTCTTTAGAGTATTAGTATAAGAGAATCTCTACCAACCTTTGATCGTCTATGGAAAAATTGTAATCAAGAAGAACTTAGACTTAGAAATAGAGGAGTGGAAGACTCCTTAGAAGAAAATCATGCTCTTACACTTCATACAAAGAAGAGAGGAAAAATTCAAAAGAAATTTTAGACAAACATTCAAAGATGAAAAATATTCATCAAATCCAGGTTATCAAAGAAGAGATGTTTCAGAAATTCAGTGCTTCAGATGTGGCAAATATGGACACTATGCAAGAAACTGTCAAACCAGGAAGAAGGGTAGACACTGTGCTTCTACCGCTGACATTGATGTAGATCCACCTCAAAATAATGAAGATAAGAGAGAGGAGAAGTACTTCCTATAAAGGCTAAAGCATGACTACAAACCAGGTAAATCAATTGATCTCTAATTTTATAGTTGATTGCATTTTTAAATAAATGAAGGATATTATCCCTAGTATGGGAACCCTCAAAGACTTGGACCATTATCCTTGGTATGAGAGTCCAAATCATATTTGATTTATTATTATGTGATATAAGTAGATATATTTTCCTTAAAGAAGAAATACCCATTCAACAAATCCAAAGAATCTCAGATTTAGATTGACAGTGAAACAATACCTTCTCCCCCTTCAACAGTTCAGAGGGAGACAAACATTATTCCAACTAATTCAGTTGCTCCACTTAATATAACCAGAGATATTACAGTGGGGCATAAAAAACATTCCCAAGATCAACAAAATATTCTTTAAGACAGAGATACATACAAGTTCCTCAAGGGACACCTTGAGAAAGCAAAAGAGTTTTCAAAACTATCCTTCAGTCACGAGCCACTTCATTGAAGAAAAAAAAAGAAGGAAAAATAAGTATGGAAAGATTCCATAACACAAGAATACTGGTGTATCTTAAAGAATGATAAAGGGAAGTTTGTGGTAACTTCCAATTAGAGAAAGCATGCAACTGATGAAAGTGTCAAGAAATACAAAACTAGAGGACTCTCACAAACAGAGGGAGTTTTTTATGATGAGACACTTGATCCAATAAGACCAATATACTTCCATCTGTACTACCATCCATGAGTTGGAAACTATATCAGATGAATGGATTCTTGATGAGTATGGGTCTTAGCAAGAGTATTGTTGATCCAAAACCTATATTACTATAGAGTTGGTGACAATAACCTAATTTTTTGATGACTTATTTAGAAAGTCTTGTTGTTGAAAACAAGCAAGCCTTAACTTCTAATTTTTGAGTTGAAGGACCTGAGTATGATCCACTAGTTCTTGAGACAAGAAGTATGAAAGAGGACCAATGATATTTTTCCTAAGTAAAGGAAAATATACAGTGGGAATATTAAAGTTCAAGTATGAAAGAATGCAAAACCGCTGTGATGGATTTGAAGAAAATGAATGATGATGCTCCACACGAGAGTGATCCACAACTGATTGAGCCATTGATATACCTAGATAACACCAAACCTAATTCATGAACGTACTTAGACAATCCATGAGCCAGCCGAGAAAAACTCACTTGATAGCAGTAAATCATATATTGAGATATGCCCCCAGTGTGAACTTGAGTTTGCAAGATATGCAGATACAAATTGAGAAGAGAGTACAGTGGACCAGAAGATAACATTCGATTGTTGTCCTATCATAAAAGTTGCATGGTTTCCTGATGTAGTAGGAAACAAAATCTCCGTGGCCTTGAACACCACATAAACATAGTATGTATCATTGTGTGTGTGAAGCAATATGGCTTCACAAGCTTCTGACATATTTACTTGATCATGAGATGGATCCAATGATGATAACCAGAGCTATGTGAGAACCCAGTGTTTCATGATAGATCGAAACATGTTGAGATAAAACCTCATTATATCAGAGATATGATGCAGATGAAAATAGTACACATGCAATACCTTCCTACACATAAGCAAATTGCAAACATGTTCACAAAAATAACTTGGTAAGGAATACCTCCCTAGTTGAAAGGGAGTGTTGATGACTACAACCAAGACAAAGTTCAAAGTACATCCGTGTGAGACTTGGAACGATGAATAATTCCTCCCTAGCTGAGAGGGAGTGTTGATGATTTTAGCTACGTGATGCATTCTCCATCTTACAAACCTGAGAGAAAGCCCTTGAGAGGGGTGTGTGGTTCCTATTTGAGACAGAGATGGAACATAGAGATGGCCTCGTCCTTACAAAGAGTTGATAAGAACTCCAGATGATTCTCCTGTGTAACAAAGTGAGAAAGGAGATCTGTAGAGTTGGACGTGCCTGTGGCTGAGCACAAGGTGAACGTGTGAAATCATCCCAAAGTGCTGGGTGCATCATCATGAGAACATAAATGAAGATGATGTATTATCCTCCTCTGAGAAGAAGAGTTTACGGGAAACTCTAGATGACTCTACTGTGTAATGTAGTGGGAAAGAATATCTTTTGAGTGGACGTGCCTATGGACGAGCAAAGGTGAACGTGATCCTAGTGGTTGAGCACTAGTGAAGAAGTGGTTTTCTGTGTAATGCAGTGAACTAGAGATATGGAAATCACTATGGATGTGCCCCTAGTGGATGCGAACTAGTGGGTGTATAAGATACCTTGCTATATTGTTCAAGAGTTAGACCTTCTTGTAACCCTAATTGTAATGTAAATGGTATAGGTATGAAGACATCTTATGATATGTATGAAGCATTAAAATAAATGTTTGAAAGTGACAACACCCTCAGAGATCTTACCTTGAAGAGCCAACTTCAAAGTACTAAGATGAAAAAAGGTGACACAGTTGCCATCTTCTTTATGAAGATATCAGAGATTAGAGAGCAACTAGAAACCATTGGAGAAATCATGTCTAATAGAGAACTTGTCTTAACGACTCTCAACAACCTTCCAAAACAGTGGGAGCCTTTTCTTTAGAGTATCAGTGGAAGAGAAGCTCTACCAACCTTTGATCATATATGGACAAATTATACTCAAGAAGCACTTAGACTTAGAAATAGAGGAGTGGAAGACTCAGAAGAAAATCATGCTCTTGCATTTCATACAAAGAAGAGAGGAAAAATTCAAAAGAAATTTTAGACAAACATTCAAAGATGAAAAGTCTTCATCAAATCTAGGTTATCAAAGAAGAGATGTTTCAGAAATTTAGTGCTTCAGATGTGACAAATATGGACACTATGCAAGAAACTGTCCAACTAGGAAGAAGGGTAGACAATATGCTTCTACCGCTGAGATTGATCCAGATCCACCTCAAAATAATGAATAAGAGAGAGGAGAAGTTCTTCCTCTAAAGGCTAAAGCATGACTACAAACCAAGGAAATCAATTGATCTCTAATTTTATAGTTGATTTCATTTTTAAATAAATGAAGGATATTATCCGTAGTATGGGAACCCTCAAAGACTTGGACCATTATCCATGGTACGAGAGTCCAAACCATATTTGATTGATTATTATACGATATAAGCAGAGATGTTGTCCTTAAAGAATAAATACCCATTCAACAAATCCAGAGAATCTCAGATGGAGATTGACAATGAAACAATACCTTCTCCCCCTTCAAATGTTCAGAGGGAGACATACATTATTCCAACTAATTCAGTTGTTCCAGTTAATACAACCAGAGATATTACAGAGGGGCATAAAAGACATGCCTAGGATCAACAAATCTCTTCTTGAATACAAAGAGACATACAAGTCCCTCAAGGGACACCTTGAGAAATCAAAAGAGTTTTCAAAACTATCTTTCAGTCATGAGCTACTTCATTGAAGAAACAAAAAAAAGGGAAAATAAGTATGGCAAGATTCCATAACAGAAGAATACCGGTGTATCTTAAAGAATGATGAAGGGAAGTCTGTGGTAACTTCCAAGTAGAGAAAGCATCCAACTGACAAAAGTGTCAAGAAATACAAAACTAGAGGACTCTCACAAACATAGGGAGTTGTCTATGATGAGACACTTGATCCAATAAGACCAATACACTTCCATCCGTACTATTATCCATGAGTTGGAAACTATATCATATGAATGGATTCTTGACGAGTTTGGGTCTCAGCAAGATTATTGCCGATCCAAAACCTATATTACTATAGTGTTGGTGACAAGAACCTAATTTTTTGATGTCTTATTTAGAAAGCCTTGTTGTTGAAAAAAAGAAAGCCTTGACTTATGATTTTTGAGAAGAAGGATCTGACTATGATGCGCTACTTCTTGAGAGAAGAAGTAGGAAAGAGGACCCATGAGTTTTTTCCTAGGTCAAGGAAAATATACAGTGGGAATATTAAAGTTCAAGTGTGTCAGATGCAAAACCACTGTGATGGATTTGAAGAAAATGAATGATGATGCTCCAAATGGGAGTGATCCACAACTAATTGAGCCATTTATGTACCTAGCTAACACCAAACTTTATTCATTCCTTGTAATGAATGTACTTAGACAATCCATGAGCTAGTCGAGATAGATTCACTTGATAGCAATAAAGCATATATTGATATATACCCCCAATGTGAACTTGAGTTTGCAAGATATGCAGATACATATTGAGCAGAGAGTGCAGTGGACTGGAAGAGAACATCCAATTGTTGTCTTATCATAAAATTTGTTCTGGTTTCCTGATGCAGCAGGAAACAAAATCTCTGTGGCCTTGAAAACCACAAAAACATTGTATGTATCATTGAGTGTGCAAAGCAGTATCGCTTCACAAGATTCTGACAGATTTTCTTGATCATGAGATGGATCCTATGGTGATAGCTAGAGCTATGTGTGAACCCAGTGTTTCATGATAGATTGAAACATTTTGAGATAAAACCTCATTATATCAGAGATATGATGCAGACGAAAATAGTACACATGTAGTACCTTCCTACACATAAGCAAATTGCAGATGTCTTCACCAAACTAAATTGGTAATAAATACCTCCCTAGTTGAGAGGGAGTGTTGATGACTACAACCAAGACAAAGTTCAAAGTACATCCATGTGAGACTTGGAATGGTGAAGAATGCCTCCCTAGCTTAGAGGGAGTGTTTATGATTGCAACTATGTGAGACATTCTCTAGCTTACAAACCTGAGAGAAAGCCCCTGGGAGGGGTGCGTGGTTCCTATCTGAGATAGAGATGGAACGTAGAGATGACCTCCTCCTTACAGAGAGTTGAGAAGAACTCCATATGATTCTCCTATGTAACGTAGTGAGAAAGGAGATCTGTAGAGTTGGACGTGCCTATGGCTGAGCACAAGGTGAACATGTGAAATCCCAAAGTGTTGGGTGCATTGACATGAGAACAAAAATGAAGATGATGTATTAGCCTCCTCTGAGCATAATATTTGACGCGAAAATCCATGACTCTCCTTTGTAATGCAGTGGGAAAGAAGATATGTTGAGTGGACGTTCCTGTGGATGAGCACAGGTGAACGTGATCCTAGTGGCCGAGCACTAGTGAAGAAGTGGTTCTTTTGTGTAATGCAGTGAACCAAAGATATGGACATCCCTATGGATGTGACCCTAGTGGAT
Organism: Picea glauca; assembly: GCA_000966675.3. Taxonomy (NCBI): domain Eukaryota; kingdom Viridiplantae; phylum Streptophyta; class Pinopsida; order Pinales; family Pinaceae; genus Picea; species Picea glauca. Next base: position 1,309,214 of record JZKD02S1979823.1, read on the forward strand.
GAGCACTAGTGGGAGTATACGATCCCTTGCTATATTATTCAAGAGTCAGACCTTGTAACCCTAATTGTAATGCAAAGGGTACAGGTTGGCCCCACCTTAATGTGATTAATAATAAATGTAAAGGATAATTAATCTGGTTAATATTAATTATAATGTGACTTAGAGAGGTCGACCCTATTGTGCCAATAAACACTTCTATTGATAGGAGAAGTCTAATATAAGTAAAGGTAGATACCCCATTGTTGAATCATATCTTTCATGTGAGTTTGGAAATTTCAGCAAGTACACCTTCTTGAGAAAAGTGCACACCTCTCTTGGGCGCTAGTATTCTAGGGTTTGAGTACCCTCTTGTTTTCTAGGTTTTATTGGTGGTGAAGGTCTCTCTCTTGAAGGATATAGCAAAGAATTTGGCTAGGTTTTCTTCCCTTGCTAAGAAGGGTTTCCTAGGACACTTCTTGTGTTCTTGTGCATGGTGTTTCTTCTTGTGATCTTGGTTGCTGCAACACTATTGGTTATGGTTAAGTTAAATGCTAAAATGGAATGAACTTCATTCTTAACCTTGCTCATTGAAAACTCAACACTTCTAAGCACGTGACAAGTTACAAGGATTCTTTCTCATAATTAGTTTAGAAAGGCTCACCTCACAAGGTGAAGCTCGGTGATGACTATCTATATCCCATTAAAGGAGTAGGAGAAGCATCCTACATTTTGGATTCTAGAAAACCTATGAAGATGAATGATGTTTTGTATGCACCTAGTTTAAAAAAAAATCTCCTTTCTATCTCGGCTTTCGATGAGAAAGGATTCAAAGTTTCTTTCATTGATGGTGAAGTTCTAATGTGGCCAAAAGGAAAATCTATTGATGATGTTTTAGTAATTGGTGTTCAAGAAGGAGGCCTTTATGTTGAAATATTGTAACTACAAAGAGTATTCTATTTATTATTGAGTCATTATTCATTATATCAATCCCCTTTTGTGGATTGATCACGTCGGGCATTGTAATTGACCAAATCCCCTTTTGCAGATTGGTCAAAAACTAATTGTATTATGAAAATTAAGAAGTCGGCCCCCAGGCCTAATTAAAGTGTTTTTAACCACTAAGAAGACAAGTCAACCCTGCCCAGTGAAGAGACACCTTTTCAGTGCCTACTAGCTTGTATAAATAAAGGAAGCCAACCCCTCATTATCTCACTCACTCATTCACTCATCAAGTGTGCAAGTTTGGTAGCTGCAGTTGGGAGAAGAAGGAAGAGAGAGGCACATTGCTCAGTGTTGGATATTCTCTAGTGTTTTGGTTTATTGTCTTGGCATTGTATTGGCTATCTATATTAAGGATTTTTTTGTTGGGTTTTCTCCCCCATGAAGGTTTCCCAGGATAAATGTTCTGTATCTTGTGATTCTAGTGATCCTACCTATAGTATTATCTAGTAAATTGAAAATAAACCTAATAATAGCTCAAAAATTAACATGGTATCATAACTAAACTTAAGAGAGCATCTTTCATTGGATAAAGAAAAACGTCACTATTGCCGTACAAGAAAAATAAGGTTTTTGTTGGAGAGTAATTCTTGCCTAAAAACCATCTAGAAAATTGTACCCTACCCTAGTGAATCTTTTGGCAACTTGAGCACACCTTTTCAGTGGACAGAGCCTTCGAAAAGTCAAACCCTAGTTTTGACTAGTACCAGAAAACTAGAAGTACCAGAAAACCAGAAAAACTAGGAAACCATAATCAATACCAGAAGTACCAGTCCATATTTTCGCAGGTAGTGTTTCAAGGGGAAAAACTTGAAAATTTTGAATTCTAAAAGCTCCAACAAACTCGCCTCAACCTAGCGCACCTAGTCCCTAGATCAAAATTTCAAAATTTGAAGTTTGAAAATTAGGGTTTCCTCATAAAACCCTAAGTTACAACCGCAGTTGTAGTTTCAGAATCAATTGTAGTATCAATTACAGTTGCAGTATTAGTTGAAGTATCAAATGCAGTACCAGTTGCAATCACCCTTGAAGTTTTTAAGGGGTTGGTAATTATTACCGCTGCTACTAGATGGTTCCACTACTATCAGAGGTATGTACTCACATATGTTTAAACTGTTAATATTTAAAGGGTATTTGCAGAAGAAGGGATCTCTTTCCATAGATCCAGAAGGATCTCAGATCCAACACATTCAGAGAATAATGAAACCCAGGTTTGATTATTCTGATATGCATCTATTTGTTATGACATTAGTTTGATCTAGGTTGCATGTTGAAGTTATGACCATCATACTAACCTTTGGTAAAAAATTAAAGTCAAGGTATTGGATAGATTAAAGTTGAGATCATAGAGTTTATTCTCTAAGACAAATTTCGATGAAGATAGCATATTGTATTAGTACAGAAGATAGGTTGAATAAAGCACTCGCCATCTTGAGTGAAGGAGACTTGGAAGAAAAGTAACACACTCATTCTTGAGGACAAGGCTCAAAGTTCAAAGTTTGATTAATTAAGTTGATAAGATTCAAAGTTGCACATGAAAAGTTGATAACTACCCCTTTACAAGTAAACACTATAGTTGAGGTAGCAGTATGTGAAAAGTATTATACTTGGTAGCATGTGAGCATATTGAGGTAAATACTTAATGTGATCATTTACCAGATACAACTAACATCTCCTTTAGGAGAAACTTCTTGTGTTGGCTCCAGGTTACCATGGAGGAATGTTTGATCACAACACTAGAAGAATGTTGATCTCATTTCATATTGTATTTCTTACTTTTGATCTTTGTTTCAGATAGGTCATAAGTGAAATATCTAAAGGATCTACTGTGATGATTATTCGTGCTATTGTTTCATTACTATTATCAAAAGAGTATTATTCTTTCTTGTTGTTTTGTTGACCTTGTTTTAGGTCACACGTGATAACCCTGAAGAATCTATAGTGAAGGTTGTAGAAGGCAACAAATTAGATGAGACATGAAAAAGACTATGTACATGACCATATACATTCATGTACTAAAGAAGATGAAGAAGAAGCTATTTTTTGAGATCCAGAGTATCTCATAGGGAGATTGATTGTAAGGAGAATACGGCTCCAAAGATGACCAAACATTAGAACAAAAAAACACAGTAGACTTGTTCAAATATAATGAAGCCACCTTGACAGGAAGAAAAATTCACTTGAAGTCTGACTCAACTTTTCATATTTAGAATCAGTATTCAACACCAAGTATACCCTATAGGAGATGATGAAGTCCTCGTAGACTCATAAGAAATCAAGAGTAAGCTCGATCTTAGAAATGATCAAATGAAGAGACAACTTCTAGGACTGGGAGATAGATGCCATGTGAATACTATATCATAGCTTCAGAGACTTCTAAGAGATACAAAATCTCCTGGGAATATTCCCTTGTTTTAGTAATAGAGAAGGAATCCAGTCAGAAAGACTGAGATATAGATTTTTCTATGAGACTAGAAGAGAAGTCATTGTTGACTTCCAAGATTGATCTAATAGATCAAGCATGTTGCAGATGTACAAAGCCTGATGTGTGTCCAAATGATTTTCCCAGCAAGAGGGAGAAGACTATGACAAGACGCTTACTCTAGTAATTGAATAAATAGTTCCAGTATTCATGAAGACAAACTGAACAACCATGATTCATATATAGTATGAGATGCAGGGGGAGAAATCCCCATATTTAAAATTGAGTGGAAGTTGGTGCAGTAGGGTCATGGGGACATGACTACAATAAAATATAGAGTTACCTCCATGGAAGAAGAAGAGCTACCTTCAGTATGAATTATTGAGCCACTCTCAATTTTAGATGAAGTTGTTTCCATGATGAAGTAGAGGAATTAATTTCAGATTTCAACAATCATAATAAGAATGGAACAACCATTCTCAACTTCAGAGAAACTGTAGGTGTAGAGTCCCACTACCAAAGAAATAGTTGCAGAGAGAATAGAGGAGATACTCTCAGGCAGTGAGATAGATAGTGCTTTGTAGAAAGCACATAGAGCTAGCACATGATTGTGCAGATTTAGTTGCAACTGAGCAAGTGTACCAGGTTGGTGCAAAGTGATGTGAAAATTTGACTTGAATTTGAAGATAGAAAGACTCAAGTCTACAGGTTGAAGAAGGCTCTGTACAGGTTGAAGCAAGCTCCTAGAGCTTGATATGGCAGAATTGACAGTTTCCTAATGAGCTTGGGCTTTACTAAGAGTAAATATGATTCTAACCTTTACCTCAAGGTTATGAATGATGGGCCAATGATGTTGCTACTCTATGTAGATGATGTTTTCTTGACAATATGAAGAAAATATCATCACAGATTGCAGAAGAAACTCCCTATAGAGTTTGATGAAATACCTAATTCATTATTACTTAGGTCTTGAAGTTTGGTAGATCCCAGAGAATATCTTCCTTAACAAAGGGAAGTATGCAGTTGAAATACTGAAGAGGTTTTATATGTTGGAGTGTAAATCCATGAACACGCCCATGGAAAAAAAGTTGAAGCTCCTGGTTGATACTTCATCGAAATTGGTTGATGCTACATTGTACAGTCAAATTATTGGTTCAATAATGTATCTTACAGATACCGGGCCATATTTATGTTTTTTCTTGTGTTAGTATCTGGTAGAACCCAGACATGTTCACCTTGATGATGAAAAACACGTGATGAGATACCTTAAGGGTACGTTGGGTTTTAGTCTCTGTTATACTAGAGATAATGACTTCACACTAAGTGGTTATACCGATTCATATTGGGCTGGAAGTGTCTTTTACAGAAAGAGCACCTCAAGATGTTGTTTAGTTTGGGGTCAGCCATGATCTCATGGAAGATTAGGAAGTAATCAAGTATTTATCTTAGCACGACAGAAGCATAATATATTACAACATGTTTCGCCAGTGGTGAATCCATATGATTTCAGATGTTGTTGAAAGATCTATATGATCTGGAGATGGAAGCCACTGTGATCCTATGTGATAACCATAGTTGTGTAAAGATGATGTGTTCGATGATGAGTTGAATCACATAGAGATCTTGTATCACTTAATTCATGATATGGTGCAGAGAGGAGCCATACAGATCCATTATGTTGGCACAAATGAACATGTTGTTGATGTGTTGACCAAGCCTCTATCTCATGTAAATTTTAATCACTTTCGAGACAACCTTGGTGTAGTCCGAAAGGAACTCCCTCAAAAGGGGGAGTAGTGCTAGTGCCAGCCTAGTGCTGAAGATTTCCAGCTTCGTGCTGATGTTGTTGTGATGCTAGCCTAGTGCTGAAGATTTACAACTTCATGCTGATGTTGTTGAGATGTCGAACTCATGTTGAATATTTCCATCTTTGTGCCGATGTTGTTGAGATGACAACCTCGTGCTTGATATTTCTATCTTCATGGTGATGTTGTTGTGATGCTAGCCTAGTGCTGAAGATTTATAGCTTCGTGTTGATGTTGTTGTGATGCCAGCTTCATTCTGAATATTTCTAGCTTCATGCTGATGTTTTTGTGATGCCAGCTTTGTGCTGAAGATTTTCAGTTTCGTGCTGATGTTGTTGAGATTCCAGCTTAGTGCTGATGTTGAAGAGATGCCAGCTTCATGCTGAAGATTTCCAACTTAATGCTGATGTTATTGATGCTCCAACCTTCATGTTTTGATGACGTTTTTGTTGATGTTGTATCAGCCTCATGCTATTATTGATGATGATGATGTATTAGTGTTATACTAATCCATGTTGATGTAGATAATGATGATGCCACTTTAGCTTCTTGCTGAAGATGATAATGATGATGCCACTTCAGCTTCTTGCTGAAGATGATGATGATGATGATGATGATGATGATGATGCCACTTCAGCTTCTCGCTAAATATGTTGATGATGATACTCTAGCCTCATGATGATGAGGATGATGATGCTACTCTAGCTCCATGCTGTGAACAGTGATGATGAGAAAAAATTCCTATGATTTATAGATGTGTGAGTCAGTGTTCCAGATGTTGTTGATGTTGCTTCCCTCTCTCTCTCTCTCTCTCTCTCCTGATGATGTTGTAGAATACCCTTCTTATTAAGGGGGAGTGTTGAAATATTATAAATGCAAAGAGTATTCTATTTATTATTGAGTCATTATTCATTATATCAATCCCCCTTTGTGGATTGATCATGTCAGGCATTGTAATTGACCAAATCCCCTTTTGTGTATTGGTCAAACCCTAATTGTATTATGAAAATTAAGAAGTCGGTCCCTAGGCCTAATTAAAGTGGTTTTAACCAGTAAGAAGACAAGTCAGCCTTGCCTAGTGAAGAGACACCTTTCCAGCACCTGACAGCTTGTATAAATAAAGTAAGCCAGTGCCTCATTATCTCACTGACTCATTCACTCATCAAGTGTGCAAGTTTGGTATCTGCAGTTGGGAGAAGAAGGAAGAGAGAGGCACATTGCTCAGTGTTGGATATTCTCTAGTTTATTGTCTTGGCATTGTATTGGCTATCTATATTAGGGAAGTTTTTGTTAGGTTTTCTCCCCCATGAGGGTTTCCCAAGACAAATGTTGTGTATCTTGTGATTGAGTTTCTCTCAGTGATCCTACCTATGCTATTATCTAGTAAATTGAAAAGAAACCTAATAATAGCT
>JZKD02S1979823.1:1333556-1345531 GCA_000966675.3 Picea glauca
TTACCAGGAGGTGCGCTTGGCTGATGCGAGTAGCCTGGTGTGTTTGGATATGATAAAATCCAACTTTTTCTCCTCCAAATTTGATCTGCGGATTTCTGGACTGGTGCTTCTGGTACCTCTGGTACTCTAGTACTTCTGGTACTTCTGGTACACTGGTTTTCTGGTACTTCTGGTACTTTGTGAAACTAGGGTTTCACTTTTCAGGAGATCAAGCCACTGAAAAGATGCGCTGAGAGTGCCAAAGTGATCCTTAGGAGAGGGCGCACTTTTCTAGATTGTTTTGGGGCTGAAAAGCTTCACCATCAAAAATCCCTAATTTTCATGTACGATAACAGTGACATTTTTCACTTGTGAAAGATGCTTCCTTCAGCTTGGCTCTAATTCCATGTTAATGTTTAAGCCATTATTATAGTTCTTTGCATATTAGATAACAATAGCATAATCCAAGATCACTGAGAAATACACAATCACAAGAGACACAACATTTATCCTGGGAAACCCTCTAGGGGAAGAAAACCCAACAAAACTTCCTTAATATAGATAGCCAATACAATGCCAAGAGATCTCTTAAACTAATACAAAAATTCCTCTCCCAGATATGTGCCACTCTCTCTCTCCTTCTCCAGTAGCAAATCCGAAACTTGTCTCTCAATGAGCAAGTGAGTTGTATGTCTAAGTGAGGTGATAGCCTCCTTATTTATATTAGAGTGGCACGTGTGAAGTGTCTCTTCACTGGCAGGGCCAACTTCTCCCATTGGGTGGTTATAACCACCTTAATTACATTGAACACACTTAACTACTTAAGAGAAATTTTAACCTACCATAGCTCAAGGATCCTTCTCTGAATAATTCCAAGTTTGTTACCTCTATCATCTCCTTCTCATTGATTCTTATAACATTTGCCAATTCTTCTTTCAAAGAAACTCTCATCTTAGTGCTCAACCCATACCCACTCCTAGCATCCAAAGAAATGAGATATTGAGAAAAATTATTAATCCAAACCCCTTTGTGAAATTCAAAAAGTAATCTTTAGCTAAATGAACATATGTATTGCACCTTGTGCACCGAAAGGGAACATTCAAATAGTCCAAAGTCTGAGTATAGTTCCACCTATGAACTTTGATATTGATGACCTCTAGAAGTGCCTCCCTTAAGTCCATCTCCACCAATATTTGAGCCACCATTTTGAAATAATCACCTATAAAACTTTCATCCATCTCTAAAAAAGTTCACAAGTTGAGATTGCTTTGATATTAATCCCAAGTAGGATATTAATGAAAATCATTGTGTTGAGATTGCTTCATTGTAGGGTACCTATTGCTCAACATCATGAGTAGGTTTCTTCTTTGCAGGATGCTAACATCATGCTTCATGAGTAGGTACTTATTTTCAATAATAACACCCAACTTCATGACAAAGTTACTTTTCTATAGATAATATTACCAATCTCCATGAGCATGATTTTTCATTGCAAGGAACTAACATCCAATGTAATTATGAGGTCAATTCATTGCAAGACTCTATTACCCATTGTTGTGAGGAGGTTGTTTCCATATAGAAAGACAATGTCAAACTCTTTGATGAGTATCAAGCTTGGAGAGTGATTATGATCTCCTATTTCCACAAATGGCCAAGAAGGACAAGTAGGCCAAATGTCAAACTCTTTGAGTGAGTATCAAGCTTGAAATGAGACTAGTTAGAGTAGGCCTTGGATATTTTGAGACTAAATCACTAAATGCAAGTCACCCCAATTCTTCTACTACCATTGATTTACAATAATTAAAACTTGAACCACTTGAGTCTTATACCCCTTTTGATTTGCTAGAACTAGAATTTACACCATACAACCTTGGATCTAAAGGAACGAGAACATGAACCATTTGTTTCTATTTCTATTGATTCATAGGGACAAGAAATTACACCATCTAGTCTCTTCTCTTTGCGTTGATACAAAGCTTGATCATTTCATTGCATGTTTCTAGACCACACTCCCATGTGAAAGTTTCTCGGTTTTCTTGGTTGACTCATTCTTGTTGATGTTCAACATTCTTTCCATAATAACATCTTTGTTGGATCCCTTTAAACTTCAACACATTCTCCTTTTCTAGCATGATTGTATTTTATTCAAGGCCGTTCTTTGAAAACATTGTGGGATTAAACTACCCAACTCTAATTACTCGTGCATGAGCTCATTCGTGGTAATATTTGTTTTCTTAATCAATTCCAAAGAGGTATGTGTGAATTTTTTTGGGCTTCTTGGAGGCTAAAATTCTAAAGGAGGACTCTCCATTGAGATCTTTTTTTCACATTATTTATGGTTTGATTAGTATCATTGTTTGTCATAATTGTATTCCCTACACATTAAACATTAAGGGGGGATTATTGTAATGTTTAATTGGTCATTATTTTGACAACATCTTCCAAAGTGTGTATTAAGGTGTGATGAAAGTGTTAAGGTGGATAATCTTGTCTTGGTGATGTGATCCTTTATGGGGCCCCTCATGGGTTGGTTGAGTTATTATCATAAACCCATAGCAGTTGGCCTATCATCACATGGTTAGTTACTGGGACGGCCTAGTGGTCCCACACCTAGGGTTAGGGGATACTTCCAAGTTATCCTTAACACCTATATAAGAGGTATCTAAACCTCATTTTTAATATCTAATATAGATCATTTGATCATTGTGCAATATAATTGTAGGCATCTTTAGCATATCTTAAGGGTACATTTATACCTAATTATACCTCCTATCTTGGATTGATCTCTTTTATGATGTGAATATCATCATCACAATGTTGTTGTGCTTTTTATAACATGTTGGAATTAGGTGAGAACACAAGGTTAAACCCAAGAATCACATAATAAAGAGTTGAAAGTTCCTTCTACACAAGGTGTCATATGATCTATCAATTTTCATTGTTGAAATTCAAAATATGACAAATTTAAATGAATGGGTTGAAATTCATTGATATTTTCTGAATTTCAAATCCCTTGGTGTTGTTTACTATTTTATCATGCTTCATATTTGTTTATGTATCAATTTGTTTATTGTTCATATTCGTTTACTAGTTTATCATGGTTCATAATACATACTTGGTCACATTTTTTTCGATTTTTATGTACCGCATGTGTTATATGAAGATTTGAACTTTTAGTAATTTTAATGTTATAAAATTAACTTTTTCAAAAATTGAAATATATCTATTAAAGAACTTGATGACGATTTTTTCCTGAATTTTATCCAATGGAAAATTTTATCCAAATTTCATTTGCAATGAATTTGAACACAAATGTAAACTATGTGACATAGTACACAAGAATGCCACATATATGTATCGATACATTGTACCCAATTATGCAATAGATGCAATGTATATTCTATAAAGATCAAACGATGTTTCTTGGATGTTTACAAATGAGGTTTAAATACCTCTTATATATAGATGTTAGGGTAACTTATATGTAACCCCCAACCTTAGGCGTGGGACCACTTGTCCTCTCCACTAAATACATATGTGGACATAGGAAAACAACTAAGGGTTTACAATTATAACCCAACAGGACCACATAAGGTTTGTGTCACCAAGACAATATTAGCGACCATAACACTAACACCCCACTTCAACTTGTCTTGGGGACACAAAGAAGGAAGGGTGGAAAAACAAGACAACACCTGAGACCACACGTTAGTGACAAAAAGTGTCAACATATCATCACTCATATATTTGATCTAGTAAATATTTCATCCCAACAATATTTCCTATCTCAATAGTTGAAGACTTATTTACTCCCTATGATATTGAGGATGCTCATTTCTTAGCCTTTCAATATTCTGAGAATACGGCTTGACCTTCTCTTCCACTAAGTGCGCGAAGTTATTTTTTATAGTCATACAACTATTATAATATTCTACTATTGGGTTCATTAATACCTAAATGAATATAATCATGTACAATGTAAGGTTGAATATACTAAATAACAATGTTCCTTGGAGGTGGAAAATGTGTCTAGGGAATTTCTTGTGTATTGGAAATAGGGGGATGGGTTAGGGATCTCCCTATGGAAAGGAACCATCATGGGTATGTCTCCTGTGGTATGGGACTATCCTAAGGGAATAGTTTCACCCCACAGGGGACACCTAGGTATATCCTATATGTTATATCCCCTAAAGCCCCACCCAAATGAAAACGTTTTTTTTTTTCTTTTTTAATTTTTCCCCTCCTGGTTCTCACTTATGATCTAGAGGTTCCCACCCCTCCTAAATCCCTAAAAGATTATTTTGTAAGTGAGTAAAACCAAGGGTAATAGAAAGTGAGCACTTTTTGTGGAGAAACAACAATATTTGAGCTTGGAGGAGAAATTTTCATCTTGTAGGATTAGAGTTCAAGATTTAGATGAATGTAGGCAACTAGTTGGGAGTGAGTAGTACAAAAGAATTTTGATTATACAAAGGATGCATCCAATATATGTACTTATTTTTCCCACTTTTCATGTGGGTGAGGTGTTATTTTACCTGTTGTTTGGAGAGTGTTTGACTCTCACTATGATTATGATGCATCAATGGGAGAGAATCTCATGAGGGAATTTGGAATCATAGTCCCTTTTTTAATCTTTTTGGCACTTAGGAGTCATATTGGACTAGGAGGGCACACAACTTAAGTTGTTGCAGAAAAAATATGTGGATTGGGTGACTAGGAACCTCTGGGCATGTGCTTACCCATGCTTCTAACATTTGTGGCACACTACCTGTGTTAGTTACTTGGAGAAACATGCTTGGCATGAGTTGTGAGAAACATGCCAATTCCTCCTCGGGGCATAAAAACCCAACGAAGAAACATTTTTGAGTTCCGTTAGATGTTGTAATATTGTTTGCATAGAATAAGTGACCACATTGTCCATCCACTCCATAGGAATGGTTTCATAAATTGGACCCCTTAATCCAAATGTTTCACTGCTTCTTGCTGAACAAAATCCTAGTTCTCAAAATCAATGAATAAAGAAACTTTTGAGGCACGAGACCTAGGAGTGAGGGGTAATCTAGATGAAATCCTATGCCAGGAATCCATCAAATTCAATGGTTCCTCAATCCGAGTCTCAGTTTTTGTTTTATGCCCAGTTGCAAGTCGCATCAAAAACAATTTCGGGGACTCTTGGTCAATACCTCATTGGGGAATAAAAACCTAACGCAACAATATTTTTGAGTTCAGTGAGTTGTTACAAGATTTTTTAGGCATGGTCTAAGTGACCACTTTATACATCCACTCCCAATGCATGGTTTCATAAATTGGACCCCTTAATCCAAATATTGAATTGCTTCTAACTGAGAAAAACCCTAGTTCTTGAAATCAATGAGTAAAGAAAATTATGAGGCATGGCACGAAGCAGTGAGAGGTTTTCTTGATCCGGGTGGATATCGATGGCCACCCACCTATTCCAATTGGCTCAAAACAATCTTCTGGCATTTTACTATTTTTAGCAGTGTTTTGGTTCCTAAACTTTCAGGGCCATTTTAAGGGCCTAAACAAAGTTTTTTTTCAATATCAGGCACCTCAATGATATGCAATGGCTCTAATTGAGCCCCCAAAATGAATCTCCTCATTGATACCTTTCCAACGAGTTATCATGCGCCCCAAACATAGATCGTATTTCAAAGTTATGCCCCTGGGAAGTTGATACACCAAACTACCCAAAACAGGGTCCACAAAATTGTTGGTTTTTCATCTTCCAGGGTTAGGGTTTTGGATTTTCTTTATGTTAAAATTGCCTATGGATCCTCATTTTAATAATAATCTTCTTGCGAATGTGAGTAGCCACCACATCTTTTCTCAGAGATAAGCTGCCACCATTCTAGCAAGTCTTTCACTCTGTATTTCTACAGTTTTGTACATTTCACTCATTAATAGAAATTGCGTATTGCTGTATCTATGTGTTTATGGTTATATATATGATAAATATATGTTATTATATTGGATATCTGATATATCTTTGTACATTTATTTATTACATCTCCACTCTCATTTCATGCCAAAAATAATCTGAATTAGTGGTATCAAAGAAGGTTGCTCTTGATCATTTTTTTTCAGTGCATGTCCCCAACGAGGTCTAAGTATAGAAAATTGGGTCTTGAGCTTGTCTCTATTGAGGACAATTTCTCTCGCATGCCCAAGAAACCCTCCATGGAGGAAGAAAATAAAAATGATGAAGCAAAATATTATATTAATTTGTTGCTTGAGCAAGCTCTCACATGACAAAGGGATGAAATGATGGAGAATTTTTCCCACATCCTTCAATGCTTGTCAATAACAACATGCACATCTTCATAAAATGATCACTTTGGAGGCACCTCTCCTTTCAAGGTACAAGTTAATTTTGATATTCCCGTATTTGAAGGACAAATATATGTGGATGCCCTAGAAAAATGGTTAAATATGGTAGAAGGTTATTTATCTGTTCACAATTTTGCCGACAGGGAAAAGATCACCTTCACACTCCTTAAGGCTCTGCCCCATGTCAAACATTGGTGGGAAAGTTACTGGGATAAAACTTCCAAAGAGGAGTCTAGAATATATGGGGCTGAGCCCACCTGGGATTTTTGTGTGGAAGCGATCAAGGAACAATATTACCCTGTTGGTAACTATGATGATTAGTACATAAGATGGACGACGCTATATCAAGAGAGGGGCCATGCAGTGCCAGAGTTCACCAATACCTTCCATACATTTCACACCAAGCTATGTATCAAATATTCTGAGTGACATTTGGTTCTGAAATGTAGATTTTGTGAGGTCCTATGAGGCTTCCAACTAAGGTCTGTCTTTGACCTTAGTTTGGCTCTAAGTTTCATCTCCATGGATATCCCTTGCTGTTGTTTTAGGACAACAAACATTCACCAACTTTCAACTCAATATTTTGATGGTTAAGTGTCCTTTTGAGGTGCCCTTGCAAGTGTTTTATTTACTCAATGTTAGCACATGCAATATACATCAAAACAAATAACACTACCTCTAGATATTTTAACTTTAAAATGCTGATCTACACTTATAAGCATGCATGAAATTGAAACATATATTTTTGGTCAACATGACCCTGGAAAACCTCCCCATGGGGAAAACCCATTTGTAGCAGATATATATAGAAGGCCTCAAAGAAAAATGTACAACATAGGAAGCATATACAAGTGAACCTAGTACAATAACAACCACTCTTGGATGCCTTGGAGTTACTTGAAGACCTCCCCACAAGCCTTGTGAAGTAAGGTGCCTCTTGCCTTGGTGTGCCTTTCTTCTCTTTTCTTTCTTTGTCTTTATCTTGATGCATTTTCCTTTCCTTTGCTCTTGCTTGACCTTTGAACTCTTGCTTGCCTTTTCCTTTCCCTTGTAGTAGCCTCCTCCTCCCAAGAAATCCTCCCACAAAGAAATAGTGCATCCCCTCCTCAAGTGCGCCCCCTCCTCAAGAAAAAACCATAAGTAGCTCCCTCTCCTTCACCCTTGCACCCTATACTCGCTAGAATGTGCCTAAGCAAGTGAAGTGGACCTCTCCATGAAGTAATAACCTCCCATAAGTTAGAAGGATGCTCCCTCTCTCAAGGATGCACCTCTCCTCCTAGAAAATGCACCCCTACTCAAGAAATAACTCAACACAATAATGTATGCTCCCTTTCTATGTAACCTCCATCTATTATCAAGAACTCCTCTCCTTAACAAGATGGAACCATCCACAAGGAGCGCCCAACCTTTGCTTGATGCGCCTCTTCTCCTCAAGATGCACACCTCCACAAGCACTTGCACCCTCTACTAGATATATCCACCCACAAGGAAGAAGAAGCCCATACTCCATGGCTTGATCTCCATGGTGAACTAGACCTAGGCTATGGCTCCTCCTATGATCTCAACCTCATGCGCCCTCTCCTCCTCAATATTTGTGCCCAAGATCTTCTCCTCCTCTTCTCCTCTTCTCACAAGTGAAGAATGAGTCTCACTATACCCTCCTTTAGCCTCCTTTGGACAAGCCCTAAAATATCAATGGCCTAGATCCAATCTAGCCAAGTCTAATCAATGGGTGAGATTCAATCCCTAAATATCACTTAGGAAACTCACTTTTCTTAGTTTTCTTTATGTCTATTAATTCGCCCATTTTGTGAATTAATTGTCACTTTAATGACTTAAGTGACATATTTCACTTTTGACTTAAATCTCCTAAGTCAAAGTGAAATTAGAATCATAAAGTAAAGTACAATTGTTTTTAGAGAGTCATAAACAGATGGGGACCACTTTCCAAGGTACCCAAATCTTAGCACTCCCTCTTACCGAGGAAAGTGCCCATCACCACCAATATCATTCCTATAGTGTACATGGTTTCCTCCTAGCATATACTCGGTGAGTATGGTTATACCCTGATCAATGAAAGTAGTCTCTGTCACAGATCTGCTCAATATACGTGATCTATATATGGAAGTGTCTCTCCACCTATCCAATATAACCTAGATCTTGGTATCAAACCAACGATCTCCACCTTGGTCTCCAACCAAGGATATATACCTCTTGGCATCTCACCAACGGTCACTACTCTTGGCATCTCACCAAGCGTCACTCTCTTGGAATCTCACCAAGAGTCTCCCCCTCTTGGTATCTCACCAAGGGTACCTAGATCTTAACCTCTCACCAACATCCTCAACTTGGCCTCTCACCAAGTAGCTTCCACCTAAAGTGGATCCGGAACCTGATATGCCCGTCTCTGTAGCCAACTGAGGCTTAAGCCTCTATGGTGTCCTGTCACTCCTCCTCATCAATATCTAATTCTCTGAAGCCCCTGCACCAACCCTTTATCTCAACAACTCTGACACTGAAGTTTTCCTGGGTGAACAGTCACTCCCGGTGATGGTGTCCAAGGAAAATGAGTATGGTCTCCCTCTGAATCACTACTATGATTCATTAGATAATCATAAAATCTGTCTCCCCATCTGATGTTGGATGGTGTAACAATTGACATAGAACTAGTGAATGCACACTCTCTCGCAAACTGTGTATCGAACTCAAACTCCTCTACTGTCGCTGCTAAAAAATCATGCTTCTTCTTCTTATTATTGGGATAATGTTCTGCATACTGACCCATCTCTCCATAGGAAAACCATCTCACTATGCTCATGTATCTCTTCTGCCCACTTCTTCTCTCTCCTCCCCGTGGTGGGGCCCCAAACTTGGGACCCTGCCGACCTCCCGACCGATCTTCTTCTTTCCCTTTGTCCAAAGAGCATGATCCTCATCACCATGCATTTTCTACTACTGATGCTGTCCAGAAGCCTCTGCCACAAGTATAGTCTCCTCCTTAATGAAGTCATCCCACATCCTTTCCCATGTGGGAATTACTATTGTACAGTTTGTAGCTATGATAAAAGGATATAAGGTAGAGGGCCAAACTGGCGTAACAGGAACCTATCCCACCTAATGTTACCATGATGGGAAGGTTATTCCTTTTTAGGGAGGCTAGGCCCAGGGGAGACGTCCCCGGTGACCTGGGGTTTTGAAGAGGCTAAAACGATAATTAGACAATGACAAGTTTCCCCCTTCACAGATCACCACCAAAGAAGATAGTTTGGCCTAAAGTTAATAAAGACAACCAAGTAGGATCCCTGCCCGAGAACAAAGCAACAATAAACTTGATACATGCAGCCTTTGGTTAGTACTTCATATATTTTAAAGACTATCTGATATTCAATATGAGCAATTTAAAAGTAAATGTTGACGAAGTCAATGTTTACAAAATAGAAATAGTAGTAATGTCACTTCACCAATTAATACTAGAATGATACAACATTCAATATAAAAAATCACTTCTTAACTCATTTAATGCCTTCAACAACCATTCAATTGCTCAAAAGACAAAACGTTGCTCCATCAATGATATAATAGAAAGGAGTGACATCAACATTCAGGGTTAGTAGGGTTAGGTAGAGCTAGCATTAGTGCAGTTAGGGTTTCAATTCAGAGGTATTAAAAGTGTTTAGATCAGGTTCTACTTCAACATTTGAGGTATTAGATCAGTTCCTTTTGAGATAAATGGAGTTAATAATGAAGGACACAAGAGTTAAAGGAGGACAGATAAGGATTGGAGGGAAGATCTCTGAAGTGCTGCTATGGCAAGGCCTCAGAGACAAAACCCTAGGGGAGAGAGGCTCACTCTAGTGTTGCTATGGCAAGGCCTCGTGCTCTCTCCTCCTTCCTTAGATGGAAAAATAGGATAGCATGAAACATAAAGTCAAGACATGAGAGTCAAATGAGGGAGAGTGTTGCTACAACAAGGCTCTATCATCAAACCCTAGATGAAAATGGCCCTAAGTGTAGATAACCTAGGCCTGGGACGTCTCCTCCTTCTTGAGCCTTGGAAAGTATGACTAGCATATGAAGAGGGGAAAAATGAGTGTAGCTAAGGCTAGGCTCAATCCTCTTCAACATGAAAGAGCAGAGTATTGCTATGGCAAGGCTCTATCTCACTTCAACAAACAAAATGGCTAGAAATCTTGATGGGGAAATGAGACAAGGACCAATTATGTGTGCTTGTCACCTAGGGTTTATGAAACAAATTTATAATAATAAATGCAAGTAATAACAATACAACCATTCAATTAAGAAGTTTGGTAGAATTTCACTTACATTTCACAAAGAAACATCATAGAAAACCCTAGTTGTAACACCTTCCATCAAGAGAAATGCCAAAAAATGCCAAGAGAATCTTCCTTCAACAAGTGCGCCTCCTTAAATCAGCCAAAACCCTAAAGTAGTTCGCAAATTTCATAACTCACCAAGTGGTGAGTGAAAGATGATGATAAAAATGAGAGTGAAAACCCTCAATATTGTTAAAATATTGTGTAACTGCAAAGAATATTCTTATCCCCTTTTGCGGATAAAGATAAAATATATTTATTATTGATTAGATCAATCCCCTTTTGTGGATTGATCATTTCGGTCATTGTAATTGACCAAATCCCCTTTTGCAGATTGGTAAAACCCTAATTGTAATAGGCTAAATAAGAAGTCGGCCCCATAATATATTAAAGAGGCCCCAAAATATATTAAACATGGTTATAACCACCCAGAAGAAGAAGTTGGCCCTGCCAGTGAAGAGACACTTCCACACGTACCAGAATTGTATAAATAAGAGAGGCCAGCACCTCATTTGAACACAATATTAGTTCACTCATATAGTGCGCAAGTTTTGAAGGAAGCTGCAGTTGCTGGTTGTCGAAAAAAGGAAGAGAGAGAGGCGTGTTGCTCAGTGTTGGATATTCTTTGTTGTCTAGTTCATTATCTTGGCATTCTATCAGCTATCTATATTAAGGAAGTTTTGTTGGGTTTTCTTCCCCTTGAGGGTTTCCCAGGATAAATGCTTGTGTACTCTTGTCATTGTGTTTCTCTCAGTGATCTTGTCTATGCTATTGTTATCTAGTAAATTGAAAGTAACCTAATAATAGCAAAAACTTTAACATGGTATCAAAGCTAAGCTGAAGAGAGCATATTTCACAGGAAAAATAAAAACATCATTGTTGTCGTACATGAAAATTAGATATTTTTATTGAAGAAGGTTTTCAGCCCCAAATCCATCTAGAAAGGTGCGCCCTACCTCATGGAACATTTTAGCATCTTCAGCGCACATTTTCAGTGGCTAGATCTCCCAGAAAGTGAAACCCTGGTTTTCACAAAGTACTAGAAGTACTAGAAAACCAGAGTACCAAAAGTACCAGAAGTACCAGAGTACCAGAAGTACCAGAAAACTAGAAGCACTAGTCCAGAAATCCACAAATCAAGTTTGAAGGGGTAAAATTTGGATTTTCAGAAATCTGACTGTACCAGCATACTCGCCTCACTACTACATATTGTAAAAATTCCGACGTTTTATTTGCGGCGTTATGGACAAAATTGTCCATATTGTCGCAAAATAGAGGAAATTTATAAAAAAAAAAATTCATGTTGCCCGATAA
>JZKD02S1979824.1:0-17931 GCA_000966675.3 Picea glauca
AGAATGAAAAACCAGTTAGTACACCTTTGGCCAGCCATTTCAAATTAACTAAGGAAATGTGTCCCAAGACATAGGAGGAGATAGAATACATGTCCAGGGTCCCATATTCATCAGCGGTTGGTAGCTTGATGTATGCAATGGTTTGCACAAGACTAGATATTGCACATGCAGTGGAAGTTGTGAGAAAATATATGAACAATCCAGGTAAAGAACATTGGGATTCAGTAAAGTGGATTTTCAGATACTTGAGAGGTACTGCTAATCATGCAATACATTTTGGAGGTTCAGAAACTGTTCTACAAGGATATGTTGATTCATATATTGCAGGTGATAAAGATAGCAGGAGGAGTACCACAAGGTATGTGTTTACTATAAGTGGAACAATAGTAAGTTGGATTTCAAAACTGCAAAAGGTTGTTGCACTTTCAACAACAGAGGTAGAGTATGTTGCTACTACAGAGGCTAGTAAAGAGATGATTTGGTTATAGAGGTTTATGGAGAAATTGGGAAAGAAGCAAGAGAATAGCAGGTTGTACTATGACAGTGAGAGTGCCATTCATATTGCAAAGAACTCAGACTTCCATTCGAAGACTAAGCATATACAGTTGAGGTACTACTTCATATGATCAGCCTTGGAAGATGGACATTTGAAGTTGGAAAAGATACACACTAGCCAGAATCCTGCAGACATGTTAACAAAGGAAGTAACCAGGGAAAAACTGAGTTCTTGCTCAGTTTCAGTTGGTCTTCAAGAATGAAGATGAATATGAGAAATTTTCTAGGTCCAAGAAGGTTCAGAGTCCAGCATATACAACATCGGTGGAGTTTTTGAGATCAGTCTCCAAGTGGGAGATTTTTGGTTGTGGAGCCTGATTATCTTCTTGATTTAGAGGTATTTTACTTTCAGCCCTGTTTATACCCCATGAACTATTTACACCCTAGAAGTAAGTACACGCTTCCACACGGGGGAGTGTAGAGGGGGGGTACCCCGTCTGCGGGGTCTAGGGGAGCTATCCCCCCGGCTGGGGGTTCTGGGGGCAAGCAGGGGTTCGGGGGTGAAGCCCCCGAAAGAAAAATTGCCTTGTAAATGTAAATTGCCTTGTAATTTCATTGTAAATCTAGACTGTTCATTATAATTTTGCAGATCTAACGATAAAGATTATGTTAGGGTTTTCTTCCCTAGAAGGAAACCCTCTTTTATGAGGGAAATGTATTGCAGCTATGGTTGATGGCAAATATTGTATTCTAATATAGGAGACTGTGAGAGAAAGAAGAGGAAGTTACAATGGGTTTGTTGTAGGTTGTATCCCTTCATATGCTGGATAATAATAAAGGAAGGACCTGGCAATTTCTCTGGTGGACGTAGCCCACACTGGGTGAACCACGTAAATCTGTTTCTCTCTTGTATTGTTTATCTTATGTGTTTTTTTTCCGCATTTGTTTTATTTTATTGTTATGTGGTCCTATTTTTCTAGCAGGAAGGCCTAATTACCATTTAACTATTTGAGTGAAGGTCAATTCAGCTATGGCAGAGTCTTAGGATTGGGTTTTGTATTTGTAAAATACACCATGTGAAAATCTTACATCAAATCCATACATTGTCATTGACCTATTGAAATAAGTATTATCAAATAGTTGTTGTACCACCCGAGCACATATTTAAGTTTAGACACATTTTTTTTTAGTATTTCATCTTCTATATTGCATTATTTATTTTATATGTAACCTTGTAGGTTAGAAATATTTAAGAAATTTTAAACTATAGTGAAACCCATATCATCCATCCATTTCCTTAGGCTCCATGGCCTCCCTCCATTCTTATAAGAACTTCAAGCCTTAGAAATTCTCTTGAACCTCTCGTATGGAAGATGATGCACTAGATACATATGGTTAAGATGGATTTTAATTATGCATGGGGTACTCAAGCATGGGATGATATTTTATTCGATAGATGTCATATCTAATATTCTTGCACAATGTATTCCAAAGGCTAAAACTCCCTTAGATAGTGGTGTACTTGAGTTTTACATGGCTTCTTATCTTATGTATTGTGTATGTGTGAGCTAAGAATTCTCTTGTTTCAAGCCCACCTAGTAGCCTTCCTTTGCACTTGTACATGGTTATTTACTCATAGATGTTTAGCTATTATTCAGGCATTTAACCTTTTAATGTCTTTTTAAATGCATGTTTGAAGAGTGGTCACCTCCACGATCCAAAACAAATTTCTAAAAAGGAATAAATCATTTTCTTCTCTTGCGTCATGAAATTTTCCTTCATTTCCTTGTATACTGAAATTCAAAACTGGAAAAAAAATGACACATAGCATGCATAACACATAATTGTTTTATGACTGGGAGTAATAGTAATTTTGCATATTCATAAACCAAAAAATGAGACTTATCTTTTAACAAAAATTCATCCAAGAGATTGTCTTGGCAGCCAATTCACCTTTTTCTATTATCCTATAAGCTGCCTACACCTATGTCTTGCGAACATCAAGTTTTTCGTCACATTTTTCAAATAGACGAAATTTTCATTTCTTGCGACATTGACACATTTGTCTTCGTTAATTTTTCACGACTGTAAGCGTGAAAACTTCTCCTTTCGAAGTTGTTTTTCGATCATTATCTGAACTGTGGTTATTTCTTTTGTCATTTGCGCTTACCTTTTATTGATCGTTACACGATTGGCAATATCCTTTGATCAGTTCTCATACTTCGATTGATTATATAACTTGGTTCTGTTGAGTTTGTCAGTCATTGAGCATTTGGATTTGCATTTTATGACTTGCCTAATCATTGATTCTATGAAATGCATAGGGGTTTTGATTAAGCTTTTATATATATATGATAGAATCCTTATTGTTAATCTTTTCATGACTTATTGGATTGTCAGCTATATGCAATATCGTTTTAGCTCCTTGATTGAACTTTTGATTATATGAATTAATACATTGGCGCATAATGATTTTGGTGTTGATTTATACGAAGAATGTTTTGAACACTATGGCATAGTGTTAGCGCGTATTGGTATGCACATTGCATTTGATTAGTTGTACACCTGACTTAATGGATGATCCACTATTACGAATTGAACAACTATATCGGTGGTTGTACTTGACCATAATTGTTTTGCATGGTGGTGAATAACTCCACCACCTTCGCATGCTTGCGTTAATGCTTACCCCTTTTGGCTTGATTCATTGTTGTTGGTTCGGATAGCTCTGTTACTGTGTGTTCGAACCCTTCCCTTACCATGCATTCAACTCCATGGCACCAGTCGTGCGAGTTGAACCCAATGGAAAATAGGCCCTGTTGATGTTTGACAATGCCCACCAAGATTTGGCAGACAATGGGTGGCTTACCTTCGTGGAACGTTTCGATGGTTTTAACCTTTGCGTGGCTCGACAATTTTCCATGACCTTTGATGGATGTTGAGCCAAGGTCGGCAATATACAATTAGAAATTGACGAACAGTTTATCAGTCTTGCTACGGGTTTGCCTGCCACTGGACAACGATGGTCCAAGAATTGCAAAGTCGAGGAGGTCCCATGGACACTGCTCTTCCAGTCACGCAAAAACACCTCCTGTGATAGAGGTATGCCTGTGACCATGATTAAACAACGTTGGCACAATTTATTAATGATAATCAAATAGTTTATCACCTGTGAGGGTCGATACGGGTTTGTGTTCCTATGCTTACTTATGGTTTTTATGGGTTATCGGCTCAATATGCCCTATTATTTGCATCATAGCCTGTTTAAAATGTCGAAGAAGTACAAAAGACACCAGGCTGACAGTAGCCTTTTTCATTATGAGCTTGTTAAGCTTATTGTTGTATGTCATTTGAGTCTGCATGGGGATAGTTGGAGAAATTTTGTTGCTCAGAATGGTTTCGAGGATCTGAACCCTACACAAGTTGACAAACCTATCGTGAGTGAGGTCAAATTTGTACCCCCAGTACCCTACCATATCCTACTGCCTAAACCCTCGGCTGACCCTCCTATCGACTTACCCCACACTGTGTCTAAGAGTGTTGAGACTGTTAAGCCTATGGGAAAAAAGCCCAAGGCAAACTTCACTGCAAATGCCAAAGGGAAAAAGAGTGCCCGTTTGATTTCACGGATGGAAAGGAATAAGCCAAAACCCCCTGTCGAGTCAAACCCTATCGTGTTGAGTGAGGACTCTAATTCGGAAGTGGAGCATTTCTTGGCTAGCGAATACCCCTATTCGCAAGGTTTGTGTGCCGAACCCTCATACGATTTTGTGTCAAACATACCCCCCTGCCTAAAAGACGATCCTAACTACCCAGGCATTAAGTTGCCTTGTGAAACCCTCGGTCATTTTCCCAAACCCTCTCCTGCTCTGTCTAAAACCACACAGTCACCCTATGACCAATGCAATTCTTGGTTAGAGATATATTATCTTGATGTTCTGATTCTCCAATCAAAGATTCAATATTTGGAAGATCAGATTGCATCCCTGGCCAGTCAAAAGGCCAAGCTCCAAGCAGTGGATAAGAAACAAAAGATGACCGGCTCCATCCTGTTTAAAAATGTGGAATCAGCAACGGCTGTTGTAAATTCCAAACTGGCATAATTGAGCAGCGTCGTCACTACACAGGTATGTTTTGATATCATTTTTTTTTGTAAATAATCTAGGTTTATATAACGATTCAGTTTCGGTCTTAAACAACTCTGTTCACTTCATTTGAATGGCTCTGTTACATTGCATGCATTCTGTATATAGCTTTGCTTTGACTAGATGGAATTTTGTTTTTCCGATCATTCCCAGTTTAGTCTCTCTTAGATTTTCATCGATTTGATTGATCTTAGTGTGGATTTGGATGCTCTGCTGTCAATCAAATTTGTTTGTATCTATTCTGGACAGGAAATGTTCCTCATATTCAATTTAGGAAACGATCACATTTCGATTCGATTTCGTTATAATGCATACGCTATGATTGGCAATGATTTTGATGAGGTTAATTGTTACGGTTTGTTGTGCCATATGACTTTCAAAGAACAGGAATTCAACTCGGATCGTTTCCAATGTGACTCTGTTTCTTCAGAAACATTGCTTTTTATTAAGCCTGCACAAACACGCTCAAATCATGAAATGGATTTGATGCTTAATGATTATGTTGAACCCCAACCGGTTAATTCGCATTGATTAAAGTATTGTTAGCTCAACCATGTTATCAGTTGGATTCTTATTGCAATGGATACTCTGTTTGAATTTGATTTGTAAAATGAGATTGGTTATATCCGGATTCACAATTTATTTCTATGTTAAACTCAGTCATGATTTGTTTGAAATTAATTATTTCGTTTAATACCAATCAACTTTATTTACCCATTTTGCAATAACCAATTATCACTTCTGTCGATTCTATTATGATTGTGATCAAAGTCAAATCGATCTGGTTATGATTTTGTATGAGTTGATTCTCGCACCTGTTTGAATTAATTTACCTGTGGCGTGAATCATTTGATGTCATGACAGCTATAATAATTTTAAAACGATTTTGTTTCGATCTGATCGTATCTCTTGTTGTTGGAAAAACACAATGTTTGCCTGCGATTTTTTTGATTGCATTACTTTCAAATTGGATATGAAACGATTTTCAAAATTGTTTGGTTTTGATTCTGTCTACCCGATTTATGATGACAATCGAAACAGAGTATGCATATTTCCCTATTCGGTTATTGAATTTTGATTCTATTTGATTTCAAATGATATAACATTTTCAAATGAAATGATTCGTTTTCAAATGACTGTTGGTTGTTAATTCAATTTGATTTGATTTAAAAGATTTGATTTAATTTCAATTCTGATCCTATATCTTATTTTAGACTAGCTACAGAATCAGATGATTCTATAGCTAAGTCTGTAGGATTTAATTTTTATCTTTTTATTAATAAAATATCTCTCTAACTTGTTATTTTTGGTCCATTACAGGTGAATTCGAAATTGCATGGGATTTGATGGACAGTTTAGAGGATATTTGGATGATTTATTTTCATTTTAGTTTCTTAGTTTAGTTGATCTTGGGGATATCTTCCCAGATTTTGTAAACAGTTTGATGATTTCCACAGGGAGGTTTTACCCTGTGGAAAAACTTATAAGTACTCATTATTTTTTGTAATAAGATCATCCTCATTCATGGGAGAACAAGGATATGGAATTTTAATACAGACTGAGACAGAATTTGATATTCTGCTACAACTTTAGCTTTTCATAATATCAATATTTTGTTCATGTTTATGTGTATCTATTTGCATTTGGTTAATGACTACTTTAGCTATCTTAGTCTTTTGCAAATGATATAATTTAATCAATATAATCCATATATGATTTCTCCCAGGTGTATAAAAAACATAGCAATTGCTTGATTCAGTTTGTGAATGACAGATTTATCTTCTTCATAAGTTGAATTATTAAGTATAAGTTTTTGCATAACAGGTTTCCCTTATTGCAGAGATTTATAAATCATATAATTGTTATGATTTTTTATGTCTTGTTTGTCCTGTAAACAACTCAAAGAGCAGTGCAGCCTATCGTTTACGAGAAGCTTCTGGATCATCTGGTGCGAGTTTCCTTCCTCCGACCAGCTTCGAAGTCATCATACACAGGACAAATTTGGAGCGTTTCCAGGTCAGTTTGTCATTTGTTTGTTTAGTGTATTTATTAATAGTTTAGTTTAGATATAAGTTAAGTTAGATTTATAGGTAGAATTAGTATATTAGATCGTTTAATTTCATTAAGTTTTATTTCTTGTTCATAAAATCATAAAAATCAAAAAATATCTCTAGCTGTCTTAGGGAAGAAAGCAAATGAGTTTTACAGTTTTTATTCAAATCTGCAAGTTGTAGATATTGTATATTTGTGCATAAGTTATAATTCAATTAGTAATTAGATAGTTAATTAGTAGAATTAGTATAGTAGTAATTAGTAGATTGTGTATATATAGTTAATTAGATTAGTTTAGTTCTGTTTTAGTTTTAGTTTAGTTTGTTTAATAGTTAGTTTTAATTAGATTAGTTAGATTAGTTTGTTTTATTGTTAGTTAGTATTAGTTTATTTTATTTAGTTTTAGTTAGATTAATTAGTTTAGATTATTTTTCTCTTTGGTTTTCTTAGGACCTTAGAACAGCCAACGGAGCCATTAAACCTGTCAGGGTGGTTCATTCCAAACGTCTTGGGTTATTAGACAACCCCGGACCGGTTCCACTCTCTCAATTGACGGACGGTCAATTTCGCCCGTCAACAAATGGCGCTAGAAGGAGGTCCTCAACTTAATTAATGGCACGAGGTGGTCGCAAGACTCCTCCCCCCCTAATCTATCACCTATAGTGACTAGAATCCGTTCACACGATAATATTCCCCTTCAAACAACAACTACTTCAACCGACGATCCACAGATCACAGTTGAGCCAGCAACCCCTAATCCTACAGGTGGTGACATCCAAGAGATTTTTCTTCAATCTCTCATTAAAACACATAGTGCCTTAGCTCGTCTTAGGCAACCAAACCGTCTGTGGGGTCAACCTTTAGACTTCTCTGATATCAGAGAACAATTAGGTGACACTAACCTCACCTTGATACCTACAGATCCAAACCTAAATCCTACTGCAGGAGGATCTGGGATACCTCCTTCACCACCTACCTCATCTCCTTCCTCTTCTGGAGGATATTCCTCTTCAGACGAAGGCAATTCACCTTCTCAGCCTTCCACACCCACTACTCCAATGGCAAATCAGAACAACCCTGCTAGACCCTGTTTGGACCAGGATGCTATAGATGTACTTGGAGCCCAGCACCCTTTACCTAAGCACCCGGAGAAATGGATTCCCAAGTTTGATCCTGATTCAAAACAGATAGTTGAAGATCATATTAAAAAAATTATGTTAGCCATTAGACTCCGCAATGTTGAACATGAAGATGTTGTCTGTAGGTTGTTCCCTTATACTTTTGAGGGTAATGCATCCACTTGGTACTTTGCCCAACAGCCCCATACCATCGTGTCTTGGGAAAAGTTTGAGTCATGATTTTTGGAAAAGTTCGGAAACGATAAACCTCCGGAAGTCTTAGTCGTGGACCTTTATAGCCTCAAAATGAACCCAAAAGAAAAATTTAAATATTTTAATCAAATATTCTTGACACTTAAAAACCGAATCCCTGCAGATTCTATGCCCGCTGAGAGTCTTATAATATCTTACTACACTAAAGCTCTGCATCAAAGAATAGCTATTTGGGTTAAACGATCAAAAAAGGCCATGTTGTTAGAAGCCTTCGAGGAGGCCAGCCAAATAGAAAAAGACATACTTAGCCTTAAGGACTCTTCGAGCAACGAAACTGAAACTAGCTCTTCTTCCAAAAAGAAGATTGAAATTCTCCCCAGACCTACACAAATTAAAACACAACCTGAAAACTTTGATTTGGAAAACCTAACTAAAGTTGTTCAAAAACTGTCTAATCAAGTAATAGACTTAAAAAGGTCGACTGAAGAAGCTTCCTCCAGTAAAGGACCCTACAAACCCCCTTTCCAGAAGCCTTTTCCTACCAACCGACCTAACCCAACCACCGAAGGCCTTAATCTAGAAAGTTTGCAATGTGCTCTTCAGACAATTCTAGAAGCCCAAGATAACTTGGTACCTCCTGAGATTCCTGAGGAGGTAGCCGAACCAGAGACAGTTCAAGAAGAAGAGTCTTCTCCAAACATTTTTGGACACTTCTCGGATAGTATCTTTCAAGCGAACTTCGAGACTATTCATCCTTATAACACTAGGAGTAAGACAACAAACAAGCCTTCTACCGAAAACACTATAACTTCGCCTCCAAATCCATCTAAATTAGCAGAAACTAAACAGAGCAATGTCAGCCCCAACTTAGATTATGATGTTGTTGAAGATCTTAAAAAGTTAAGGGCTAACATTTCTATTTATGAGTTGTTAAAGTTTCCATTTTTGTTACAAAAAATGTTGCAAAATATTTCGGAGAACGACAAGAATGGTAATTCAATTGGTAACAAGGTTGTGCAAAGCAAAGTTCCGCAGAAGACTTCCACTAATAATAATCCTGATCCTCAAGATAAAGGAAGCCTTCCTGTAGTCCCTGTAAATAATGAAAATAATGTAGATAAAGTAGCATTAGAAATTGCGAGTAAAAAGCCACAAGCTACTACTCTTAGTACTCGCAAGAATGTACCTCCTTTTCTTTTAACTTTCGAGATTTTCAATAGAAATGTGCATAATTGTATGGTGGACTCAGGAGCATCATATAATGTGATGCCTTGGTCTGTCTGCCAAAAGATTAACGCTGAAGTAGAACCATCTTCTTTAAAAATCATACAACTTGATTGGACAAATGTTAAAGTTATAGGCGAGATAAAAAATGTATTGATTAGATTATCGTCTAACCCAAAGGTTCATCAAGTTATTGATATAATTGTGGTGGATATTCCAGAAGTGTATTGTCTGTTTTTTAGCAGGGACTGGTCGGAGCAGCTACATGGTTACTTCGCGATAGACTGGTCTCACTTATGGCTTCCAGAGAATGGTAAGCCTAACAAGATCAAAGTGAATCGTGAGCGCTACCTCAAGTTCACGGTTACAGATTTGAACGATCCCAACGAACCATATACACCTCCTGTTGATTCACTCGAAGTCCAAGGGATGGACACCTTCTTCGAAAATTTCATGGTCGAGGCTTCACCTATCATCAATCCAGAACAACAGTCTGAGATCGTAGCATATATGCAACAAACAGCTTCTATGCAGCAGTCCCATGAGCCCGATGGAAACCAAATTTGGTCTCTATATTTTGACGGTTCTAAGTCTAGAGAAGGAGCTGGAGCAGGATGCATCATTATCGATCCGGCAGGTAACAAGACATTAATGGCTTGTAGACTAGAATTTGAATGTACTAACAATACTACATAATATGAGGCTTTACTGCAAGGTCTCAGAAAAGCTCTGGATATGAACATTCAAAACCTGGTTGTATTTGGCGACTTTGAAATAGTGGTTAGACAGGTAAGAGATTCTATACACTGTATTTCCCCGCATCTCAAGAGTTACCAGTCTAAGGTATGGAGTCTTATGAATAAATTTTCTGCTTTCAATATAAATTCCATTCCTAGACTAAATAATGTTGAAGCAGATCTACTAGCTAATGTAGCCTCTAAACTTCTTCCTACAGAAGGATTGTCCCCAGACGCATTCTCCGTCGAGCTATTGTTTCAACCATCTGTTCCTGACAATATCAGAAACTGGAGAGTATTTGACAATGATCAGCAGATTATCAACTTTCTGCACATGGAAGAAACCTTTCAAGGTGCAGTGATAGATGAACGCACACACGACGACAATTTGCACGATTTTACGGTAATACCTGATCTGAAATCTCTTGAATTTCTATCTGACATGGTAAATTCCATACCCAAATCCATAGTTAGATTAGAAAAGTTTTATGATTTTGAAGATAAATTTAAAAATACGGTCAATTGTAAAACCAATAGTTCCTCATTGTCTTATGAAAAAGTCAATTTAGGAACTAGTGAAAATCCTCAGTGTATTAATCTAGGCTTGGGATGTTCTAGACAAGAAAAAGTTGCTTTTGTTAAATTGTTTAAATAATTTAAGGATGTATTTGCATGGACATACGATGATCTTAAAACATTCGATCCCAGTATCATACAGCATGTCATCCCGATGAAGCCCCAAACATTACCCTTCCAACAGAAACTGAGGAAGATGCACCCTAAACTAGAACCGACCGTTCAAAAAGAATTGAATAAACTCCTAAGTTATAAAATAATTTTTCCTGTTAGACACACTCAATGGGTGTCCAACCTCATCCCAGTTCGGAAGAAAAACGGGGAAATCTGACTTTGCGTCGATTTCTGAAACCTCAATAGAGCGTCTGACAAAGATAACTATCCTGTCCCACCCATGGAACAGATCCTACAACAGGTATATGGTTCCGAGAGGCTATCTTTATTGGATGGTTTCTCCGGATACAACCAAGTCCTGATGTCTCCACCAGACCAACTCAAAACCACCTTCCGTACTCCGTGGGGCACTTATGCTTATCGCAAAATGCCCTTTGGATTGATTAATGTTGGTGCTACCTTTCAGAGAGCAATGGATATTGCTTTTAGAGGCTTAATCAATCACTCCGTCATATTTTACTTAGATGATGTAACTGTTTATTCCAAAAATAAAGACGATCATCTAGCTCACTTACGAGCCGTTCTGCTACGATGTCGTAAATACGACATCTCCTTGAACCCCAAAAAGTCCATCTTTGCAGTAGAACAGGGTAAACTACTAGGATTCATAGTGTCTAGTGAAGGAATGATTATTGACCCCGAAAGGACTCAAGTCATCAAAAAACTTCCCCCTCCTACATCCAAAAAATCCATGCAGTCTTTCTTAGGCCAGATTAACTTCGTAAGAAGATTTGTCCCCAGCTTCTCCGAAATGGTCAGGCCTCTATAGAACCTGATTAAGAAAGACACCCAATATCACTGGGGACCCACAGAAAATAAAGCTTTTAATGCCATAAAGAAGGCCATAATAGACGCTCTGTCTCTCATGAGCCATGACTTCTCTCAAGATTTTACACTCTATACTTTTGCCTCTGATCGTTCCTATGTCGCCATCCTAACTCAGAAGAATACTAAGAACAACGAAGTACCCATCGCCTTTATGAGTTCCTCTTTAAAAGGCGCTGAACTTAACTACCCAGCGGTTGATCAACAAGCCTACGTTGTTTTCAAAGAAGTTAAGCATTTCTGGTCCTATATTTTGAAGTCAAGGACGAAAGTCATTGTCCCCTACCCTGTCGTTAGGAACTTGTTAGTGCAGAAGGAGTTAGGAGAGAAGAGAGCCAACTGGGTCACCTCCTTGCAGGAGTATGACTTAGAGATCACCCCAGCTCAGATCGTGAGAGGCCAAGGGTTGTGTAAGTTGGTTGTTGATTCGGAAACAGGGCAACAAGAAGATAGTGATACGTCAAACCTAGGACAAAGCGATCAAAGTTTGATTTGTTGCACACAAAACCTCGTAAGTCCTTGGTATGGCGACATTAGATTCTGTCTTGAACATGGGTTAGCACCCCATCACCTTGATCCCGCCAAAAGAAGAGCGTTAAGGCTAAAATCTGCCTCCTTTCATCTAATTAACGGTGTGTTGTTTCTTCAGAACCTTGACGACGTATTGATGCGCTGTCTCGAAAAAGATGAAGCAGAAAAAGTCTTTCTTGAGTTGCATGCAGGAGAAGCTGGTGGTCACTTCGGTGGCGACACCACTGCTCATAAGGTTTTAAGAGCCGGTTACTACTGGCACACGCTTTTTAGGGACGCCCATGCCTTGTGTCGTAAATGTATCATCTGTCAGAAATCATCAGGGCGGTTGCAAAAACCAGCCTTTCCCTTGCAACCAGTTTCAGTAGATTCTACTTTCCAACAATGGGGCCTTGATATCAAAGGCCCTGTTAACCCTCCATCCTCACAACAACACAAGTATATTGTGACAGCCACAAATTACTTTACACGATGGTCTGAAGATTTCGGCATCCCTGATTGTCTGGTCTTTGACAACGCTTCATACTTTTCTTCTCTTGAGATGAGCGAGTTCGCTTTGGAAAAAGGAATAAAGCTTAAGTATTCTGCTAGTTACTACCCCCAGGGCAACGGCTTAGCAGAATCAACAAACAAGAATTTGATCAAAATTATCAAGAGAACTGTGGATGAAAATCACAAGAATTGGCACAATGCACTGCTGAACGCACTGTGGGATGATAGGGTAACGCCCAAAGCCGCTATCGGTAACTCCCCCTTTTTTCTCGTTTATGGCAGAGAAGCAATTTTTCCACCTCACATTCTTCTTCCTTCGCTTCAGTTGTCACAAAAATTCCAAGAAGAAGATTGTCCCCCTTTAGAAAACCGAATTAACGCTTTGATGAAGTTGGAAGAAGTAAGAGCCCAAGCTAAGCGTAAATTAGATCAACATCAACAATTGATTAAAAGCTGGTTTGATTCTAATTCTGCTTCTGATAGGAATTTTGAACTAGGTGATCTCGTCTTGAAGTGGGACAAACCACACGAAGGAAAGGGTGAGCACACCAAATTTCAAAACTTATGGCTTGGGCCATTTTTAATTGCTGAAAAGTTGGGTCCTAGTTCCTTTCGATTGCAAAATCTTGAAGGGTAGCTTGACACCTATCCGGTGAATGGCCAAGCCCTGAAGAGATACTTTGCTTGATAACTACCCTTGTATATTATGTAAATATTTCTTTTTTTTTTGCACTTTCGTTTGCTTTCTATTTTGATTTTGATTTGAATTCATCAGTTTGTGTTTTTGGACATACACATACCTGTACGTTGAGCCATTCAGACAAAGACGATAGAAAAATTTCTTCGCTGAAATAACTTCTGAACATTTGTACAAACATCAATGATATATCTCTGAAACTGATATCTATGTTGGAAAATTTTGTTGTTTGAAAGAAGTTTACTGATTTCAATCTCTGAGCAAAGCTGGTCATGATCATCTATTATCTTTTTATGTTGTCCCTTTTCCATAAAGGAATGACTCAAAAGATGTCTCCCTGTCATAGGAAGTTGTTTTGTAAATAAAACATCTCTGGAAACTAAATAAAGGACAATGTTAAAAAATTCTGATGAGGTCTAAAATATGCTAAAATATCAAGATTTTCAGTGTCACCCCGCTCAGCTATATATCTTCAAAAGAAAAACAAAATAAAATTATTAATAAGAGCTGTGGGAAGTGCTTGTAAACCCGTCGGGATACTGAACAGGTCTACTGGCAGTGGGTAAATGCAAGCATGGAACCAAGACAACTTCGTCGGGGTACTGAACAGGTCCGCTGGCAGCGAAGCAATGTCAGGTACATGAAAATCTGCAAAAAAATAAGAAACCTCTTTAATGTCCTTTATTATGATCTAGAACTTCTTGGCAGATGTCAGAGTGGGTTAAATGGCAACCCTGTCGAGGCTATGGACGCCTGATGGCAGCAGTGGCTATGCCAACAGTATTGAATATTTTATCTTTAATATCGTGACTTGTTGATCTTAAGACTGTTATTGGTTTTCATCTTTTAAAACACTGCTGGGAAAAAATGATTAATGATGATGTTCGTACGATTTTCTGGTTGTTATTTTCAAGTCGAAATTATCTTTGTTGTCTTAATCTGAATTTGTATCTTTTCCAGAGATAACTGCTTCTTCCAGTGTGTCGCCATTGTTGGTAGCCAATTCACCTTTTTCTATTATCCTATAAGCTACCTACACCTATGTCTTGCGAACATCAAGTTTTTCGTCGCATTTTTCAAATAGACGACATTTTCATTTCTTGCGACATTGACACATTTGTCTTCGTTAAGTTTTCACGACTGTAAGCATGAAAAATTCTCCTTTCGAAGTTGTTTTTCGATCATTATCTGAACTGTGGTTATTTCTTTTGTCATTTGCGCTTACCTTTTATTGATCGTTACACGATTGGCAATATCCTTTGATCAGTTCTCATACTTCGATTGATTATATAACTTGGTTCTGTTGAGTTTGTCAGTCATTGAGCATTTGGATTTGCATTTTATGACTTGCCTAATCATTGATTCTATGAAATGCATAGGGGTTTTGATTAAGCTTATATATATATATATGATAGAATCCTTATTTTTAATATTTTCGTGACTTATTGGATTGTCAACTATATGGAATATCGTTTTAGCTCCTTGATTGAACTTTTGATTATATGAATTAATACATTAACGCATAATGATTTTGGTGTTGATTTATACGAAGAATGTTTTGAACACTATAGCATAGTGTTAGCACGTATTGGTATGCACATTGCATTTGATTAGTTGTACACCTGACTTAATGGATGATTCACTATTACAAATTGAACAAATATATCGGCGGTTGTACTTGACCATAATTGTTTTTCATGGCGGTGAATAACTCCACCACCTTCGCATGCTTGCGTTAATGCTTACCCATTTTGGCTCGATTCATTGATGTTGGTTCGGATAGCTCTGTTACTGTGTGTTCGAACCCTTCCCTTACCATGCATTCAACTCCATGGCACCAGTCGTGCGAGTTGAACCCAATGGAAAACAGGCCCTGTTGATGTTTGACAATGCCCACCAAGATTTGGCAGACAGTGGGTGGCTTACCTTCGTGGAACGTTTCGATGGTTTTAACCTTTGCGTGGCTCGACAGTTTTCCATGACCTTTGATGGATTTCAAGCCAAGGTCGGCGATATACAATTAGAAATTGACGAACAATTTATTAGTATTGCTATGGGTTTTCCTGCCACTGGACAACGATGGTCCAAGAATTGCAAAGTCGAGGAGGTCCCATGGACACTACTCTTCCAGTCGCGCAAAATCAACTCTTGTGATAGAGGTATGCTCGTGACCATGCTTAAAAAACGTTGGCATGATTTATTAATGATAATCAAACAGTTTATCACCTGTGAGGGTCGATACGGGTTTGTTTTCCTATGCTTTCTTATGGGTTTTATGGGTTATCAACTCAATATGCCCTATTATTTCCATCGTATCCTGTTTAAAATGTCGAAGAAGAACAAAAGACACCAGGATGACAGTAGCCTTTTTCATTATGGGCTTATTAAGCTTATCGTTATCTGTCATTTGAGTCTGCACGGGGATAGTTGGAGAAATTTTGTTGCTCGGAATGGTTTCGAGGATCTGAACCCTACACAGGTTGACAAACCTGTCGTGAGTGAGGTCAAAGTTGTACCCCCAGTACCCTACCATATCCTACTGCCTAAACCCTCGGCCGACCCTCCTATCGACTTACCCCACACTGTGTCTAAGAGTGTTGAGACTGTTAAGCCTATGGGCAAAAAGCACAAGGCAAACCTCACTGCAAACGCCAAAGGGAAAAAGAGTGCCCGTTTGATTTCACGGATGGCAAGGAACAAGCCAAAACCCCCTGTCGAGTCAAACCCTGGCGTGTTGAGTGAGGACTCTGATTCGGAAGTGGAGCATTTCTTGGCTAGCGAATACCCTTATTCGCAAGGTTTGTGTGTCGAACCCTCATACGATTTTGTGTCAAACCTACCCCCCTGCCTAAAAGACGATCCTAACTACCCAGGCATTAAGTTGCCTTGTGAAACCCTCAGTCATTTTCCCAAAACCTCTCCTGCTCTATCTAAAACCACACAGTCACCCTGTGACCAATGCAATTCTTGGTTAGAGCGATATTATCTTGATGTTCTGATTCTCCAATCAAAGATTAGATCTTTGGAAGATTAGATTGCAGCCCTTACCAGTCAAAAGGCCAAGCTCCAAGCATTGGATACGAAACAAAAGACGACCGGCTCCATCCTGTTTAAAAATGTGGAATCAGCAACGGCTGTTGTAAATTCCAAACTGGCATAATTGAGCAGCCTCGTCGCTACACAGGTATGTTTTGATATCATTTGTTTTTGTAAATAATCTAGGTTTATATAGAGATTCGGTTTCGGTCTTAAACAACTCTGTTCACTTCATTTGAATGGCTCTGTTACATTGCATGCATTCTGTATATAGCTTTTCTTTGACTAGATGGAATTTCGTTTTTCCGATCATTCCCAGTTTAGTCTCTCTTAGATTTTCATTGATTTGATTGATCTTAGTGTGGATTTGGATGCTCTGCTGTCAATCGAATTTGTTTGTATCTATTCTGGACAGGAAATGTTCCTCATATTCAATTTAGGAAACGATCACATTTCGAATCGATTTCGTTATAATGCATACGCTATGATTGGCAACGATTTTGATGAGGTTAATTGTTACAGTTTGTTGTGCCATATGACTTTCAAAGAACAGGAATTCAACTCGGATCGTTTCCAATGTGACTCGGTTTCTTCAGAAACATTTCTTTTTATTAAGCCTGCACGAACATGCTCAAATCATGAAATGGATTTGATGCTTAACGATTATGCTGAACCCCAGCCAGTTAATTCACATTGATTAAAGTATTGTTAGCTCGACCATGTTATCAGTTGGATTCATATTACAATGGATACTCTGTTTGAATTTGATTTGTAAAATGAGATTGGTTATATCCAAATTCACGATTTATTTCTATGTTAAACTCAGTCATGATTTGTTTGAAATTAATGATTTCGTTTAATACCAATCAACTTTATTTACCCATTTTGCAATAACCAATTATCACTTCTGTCGATTCTATTATGATTGTGATCAAAGTCAAATCGATCTGGTTACGATTTTGTATGAGTTGATTCTCGCACCTGTTTGAATTAATCTACCTGTGGCGTGAATCGTTTGATGTCATGACAGCTATAATAATTTTAAAAAGATTTTGTTTCAATCTGATTGTATCTCTTGTTGTTGGAAAAACAACACGTTTGCCTGTGATTTGTTTGATTGCATTACTTTCAAATTGGATATGAAACGATTTTCAAAATTGTTTGGTTTTGATTCTGTCTACCCGATTTATGATGACAATCGAAACAGAGTATGCCTATTTCCCTATTCGGTTATTGAATTTTGATTCTATTTGATTTCAAATGATATAACATTTTCAAATGAAATGATTTGTTTTCAAATGACTGTTGGTTGTTAAGTCAATTTGATTTTATTAAAAAGATTTGATTTAATTTCAATTCTGATCCTGTATCTTATTTTAGACTAGCTACAGAATCAGATGATTCTGTAGCTAATTCTGTAGGATTTAATTTTTATCTTTTTATTAATAAAATATCTCTCTAACTTGTTATTTTTGGTCCATTACAGGTGAATTTGAAATTTCATGGGATTTGATGGACAGTTTAGAGGATATTTGGATGATTTATTTTCATTTTAGTTTCTTAGTTTAGTTGATCTTGGGGATATCTTCCCAGATTTTGTAAACAGTTTGATGATT
>JZKD02S1979824.1:38945-50503 GCA_000966675.3 Picea glauca
AAGCAAGCAACAAACCAATAATTGTTTCAAATGAATTAATTGATCTTAAGCAAGAACAAGAAATGATTGTTGAATGGAAAATCAATCATAAGTTGCTTCAAGATAAGCTCATGTCTTGCAAATATCTCAAGTATATTAGCTCATTTGCAGTTGTCTTTTTTATACTGTCATTAGCAATGCTTTCTACGTGGATGATAGTGGCTTCAGTAAGATGTAACAGGGTTCAAATGGCTAATAATATACTGTCAGTTATCATGATTGTGTTACAGTTGATCTTGATGAGACAGGTGCACAAGACAGAGTTCAGAGACAACGGACAAGACGGGTGGCCTATCCCGAGCTTGTTGACTGGTCAGTAACCTTTTGGGGACCAAAATGTCTTTTTGTGAGGAGGTGTGATCCAGAATCGGATCCAGAAGCCTGACAGGGGTTAAAAATGCTCAAAAATGAAAGTGCTCATAATCCAACGAAACTAGCGCCATTTCGTCTGTCTCGTCTTCTTGATTCTGGCAGTATATTTACTTCGTCAAACGGGCTCCGTATGAGCAAGATATTGTGTTCTGTTCGAAAAGGCAAACAAGCAAAAAAAGGGGATGATTGTACAGTCCGTACAGTCCGTAAAGATGGCGTGGAAACTCTAGAAGATGACATGTGGTAGCTTCTAGATATGACTCGTGGCAGCCTCGGGTGACAACATGTGGCAGGTTGATTTGGCGTACGGACAGACAGCTGGACCAATCCAGGGGTGACACGTGTCACCACTGTAAGGGTGAC
Organism: Picea glauca; assembly: GCA_000966675.3. Taxonomy (NCBI): domain Eukaryota; kingdom Viridiplantae; phylum Streptophyta; class Pinopsida; order Pinales; family Pinaceae; genus Picea; species Picea glauca. Next base: position 39,720 of record JZKD02S1979824.1, read on the forward strand.
ACGTGGCACGGTATGACGTCAGCAGCTGACGCAGCAAGCTGACAGGGCAGACGTATAGGTTGACAGGTGGCAGACACATGGACCACTTAGTGATCAACATTTGGCATTCATTGGTTGGTTGTTGAGGTGCCACGTGGCCCAGTCATGGGCTACCACATGGCACCCTCTGGTTGGTTTGTGTGTTTTTTAAAATTGTATGGTGTGCACAGGAGTCGAACCTGCAACCTCCTCTCCGGGCAATGGACTGGCAGGACCGGGATAACCACCCGGCCCACAAGTGGTCCTTGTTAATCACATGGTGAATAATCTATTTAAGTTTGGTCAAAACCTTGGGCAGAGGCGGAAAGGGCCAGGGCTTAGCCCCAGCCCTCGGCGGTGAGCACTACATATGACCGGGAGCGCGGGGTGTATACAGATAAGGGTTCATCCCTTGGTTATAGGCGGTCCCATGTGACCCGGGAGCTGATCCGATAGAGCGCGTGGGAATTTTTATACGTAAGTCGTGGACCTATGAAATTGGCCCATGACCAGGAGCTAGCGCGAAAGGAAAGGGCCAGCGCATAGCCCGAGGGGCTAGCGCTTGGCCACATGACACATATAACCATGCCAAAGGGGGGGCACACCAGATGAAGGGGGATAATGCCCTAATTTTATACAATAGTGGGTTTTTGATATAGTTTCTGGATTTTATTTTGATTATATGCCTGTTATTATTGGATTTTCTCCATTTTTGGGAGATATTGGGCATTTTTGGAGCCCAAATTTTGGGAGGAAGTTGGATATGAACAACCAACTTCAGATCTATATAAACCAGGCATGTTTGAGGCCATGGAGGACAGTCAAGGACAGAAAATAACAGAGTTATGCTGAAGAGAAGCCAAGCCAAATCCATTTTTATGCAGGGAAGCTTTTGAGGAGCAGACGCTGTTGGGCCATTTCTGGGAGCTCCGGACGTCCGTTTTGCGTGTCATTTTCTTTGCAGGGTTCTAGAGATCTGGAAAAACATGACCAGATCAGCCTTGTATCCATTTTGCATTGCAGCGATGTATTTTTGAGCTTTTGAACAGAAATAAAGAAGCCTCCCCCACAGAGACAAAGGCATGGAGACGTAGGCAAAAGTTGTGCCGAACTCCATTATCAATCTGCGTGTTATGGTTTGTTGTCTATATTTTCATTTCAGATCTGCATATGTGTATATGGCTTTCATAATTCCTCTTCTTTCCTCATTCTTTCACTAAGTTTCTCAATTGGTTAATTAACGCATGCAAAATTAAAACTCAACCATAGTCATTAAAAGATCCTACGGATCAATTATCCAAGGAATTATAGGAGAAACCATGTTCCACTTGGAGAATATGGTAATATTAATATTAAAATTGCAGCCTAAAATAATTTTTATTTTTTTTTAAATAAATAGTGTTCGTCGTAATTATGACGACAACTTAAATTGTTGCGACGTTTTTGCTATATAAACAATGAAAGTTGTTGTCACCATTACAACGACAACTTAAATTGATGCAACGCATTTTCTATATAAACAACAAAAGTTGTTGTTGCAATTACGATGAAAACTTAAATTGTTGCGACGCATTTGCTATATAAACAACAAAAGTTGTCGTCTCACTTGTGACGCCAACTTAAATTGTTGCGACGCATTTTCTATATAAAAAACAAAATTTGTTGTCGCAATGGTCGTCTCAAGTGTGACGACAACTTAAATTGTTGCGATGTATTTTGTATATAAACAACGAAATTTGTTGTCACAATTGTTGTCTTAAGTGTGAAGACAACTTAAATTGTTGCGATGAATTTGCTATATAAACAGCGAAATTTTTCATCACAACGGTGATCACAATTGAGAAGAAAAGTTGGTTTCACTTAGTTTTCCTATATTGTCGTATTGGCGACGATATTTATTTTTTTTTCGCAATTGTGAGAAGTGACCTAGGGTCATCGCTCGTGTGACGTTAATTCAAGTTCGTCGCAATTGCCACGTCCCATGATACGACATTTGAAAGACTTATGATTCGTTGCAATATCCACGACATAACGTCGCAAGAGCATCGAAATAGTTGTCACAAAATGACCCAAATTTGATAATGTGTGGTAGCTAAGACAGACAAGAGAACCATCCTTTGAGCAGCTTGCAAAATTTGAGTAGATAGATTCTATGCATTCAATTAGCAGAAGTACAATATGATATATTAATCAGTTGTAGTAGTACTTCATGATAGTGCAGTGATATATGAGTCAAAATTATGGACAGTTGTGTATCATAGTCTTGAACAGTATGGACATATATGGACATGAAATCATCTTTTCTAAATGGGGAACTTGAAGAAGAAGTCTACATTGAACAACTCATTCCTAGAGCATGGTACTCTAGATTGGATAAATATCTACAGCAGGAAGGGTTCAGAAAAGGAAGTGCATACAACAACCTCTACAGCAAGGTAACTCAAGATGTTACTTTATTAATTTAAGTTTATATTGATGATATTATTTTTGGAAGTACTGATGACAAGTTAAGCCAAAAATTTTCAAAGGATATGCATAATGAATTTGAAATGTCATTACTTGGAGAACTATCCTTCTTTTTGGGTCTTCAAATATGTCAAAGAAACCAAGGAATTTTTATTTCTCAAACTAAGTATATTAGATAAATGTTAAAGAGGTTTGGAATGGAAGATTGAAAACCAGTTACCACTCCTATGAAAACTAGTTGCAAGTTGAGAAAATATGCTGATTCAAAGTCTACATACCAGAGGAAATGTAGGTTAATGATTGATAGCTTACTATATGTGACAACATCCAGACTAGATGTAATGCACGTAGTTGGACAGGTGGCATGATTTCAATCAGCACCAAAGGAATCACATGTATTAGCAGTCAAGAGGAATTTCATATATCTCAAAAGAACATAAGAGTTTGGATTATGGTATCCAAAAGGAAAGGATGTATCACTTATTGCCTACACAGATGTAGATTGGGCAGGTTGCATTAATGATCATCGAAACACCAATGGAGCAGTGTTCTACTTGGGTGAGTGTTTAGTATCTTGGCTAAGAAAGAAACAATCATCAATATCTTTATCTACAGTCGAAGCAGAGTATATTGCAGCAACAGGATGTTGTACCTAGGTTCTGTGGATGAAACAAGCTTTGTCAGACATAAAGGTTGAGTATGATGAGCCCATTCCAATATATTGTGATAATACAAGCGCCATCAGTATCTCAAAGAACTCGGTGATGCACTCCAAGATGAAACACATTCCAATAATGTTTTACTTTCTACAAGAACAGGTTGCAGAGAAGAACATCGGAGTTGAATATGTGGGCACAAAAGAACAAGTGGTAGACATCTTTACAAAACTGCTTCCAAGGGAAGGCTTTGAGTATTTTTTCCAGAGACTCACAGTAATTTCTACTCCAAAATGAATGATTTTGAATGCTTATCTTATATGTCTTAGATTTACACAAGGAAGCACCATAAAGAGGATAGTCAGGTTGGGGAATCAATTTCAGGAAGAGTTCAATCAGGGGGACTATCCCCAAGGAAAGTTCAGTTAGGGGGAGAAGACCTGGATGGAAAGATACATTTTCCATTGATGACAAAGGGGGAGATATTTATCAGATGAAAAGGTAAATGCTTGGAGAAAGAGCACAGAGTCATGGTTCCAGGGGGAGCGATGGTCAGAAGGGGAGCATGAGTGATATGATTTCCATAATGCATCAGAGTGTTTCCATCAATGCCAAGAGGGATATTATTGATTAATTGGGTTCGTTGTCATTGATGTTGACCCTTGAAGAAAGTTCGATTGCAAATTCCAGTAGCACAATGGTTTTTGTAATGGACCCAAGTTTGTTTGATGGATAATGGTATGAGTTTTGATATATTTGTAGGCAATACTATTCTATATGGATATTACATGTCATGCCATTTCCATTGGTATGTGGAAAGTCACATAACTCCTCACGGTTAGAGAGTTATGGCCATGTGAAGTTGGAGAACCCTCATGAGTCATCTAGAAACCCCAAAAGGTCAAAGTAGTGCAAAGAAGAAATTATTTAAATAATAAATTGAAGTGATGAGTGTACTATAAGTCAAAGTGGATACAAAATAAATTATTTAAATAATAAATTTAATGGAGAAATTACTAAGTGGGCAAGTGGTTAGAAGTGGGTTAGCCCTAAAATAAGGAAAGTGGGTTAAGATGGTTAGAAGGTCATTTAAATAATAAAGTGAAGTGATGAGTGTACTATAAGTCAAAGTGGATAAAAAATAAATTATTTAAATAATAAATTTAATGGATAAATTACTAACTGGAAAAGTGGTTAGAAGTGGGTTAACCCTAAAATAAGGAAAGTGGGTTAAGATGGTTAAAAGGTAACCCCTTGAGGAATATACATGAAAGTATAAATAAGAGCCAATGGTCTCTCATTTTTAATCGCACTTGAGAATATTGAATATATACAAGTGAATGAGGTAACCAAAGGATATCTAAGCTGAATTTTAGAGGGAAGGTGAAGTAAAGAAGGCCTAAATTCAAGGGAGGATAAATTCTTTTGATGATGCTTCCTAAGGTATGTTATTTACAGGTCATCTCACCATTTTCAAAATAATTGTTTTTTCTAGAATGATTCAGAGTGTGAAATTGGGAGGTCGTTGAGGAAACATATCCAAGTAGATGTGATAAAAACTTCTTCTTCTGGGTCGTTGTATTTTTGGAATTACACTTCGTGGAAAATAGGGTTTATGGCTAGTCCTGAAACTAGTCTAAAACAGGTATTTCGAGTAAAAATGTCATAAATTCTTCATAACAGATCCAAATTCAGTAAGACAAAATTTAATGGTTATATTATAGTTTGTATTAATTTTTGTACCATTTTCATATCCATACAACAAATATTATGTGCAGGGCACGCTATACAAGTTCACTCTCTAGAATAAGCCAAAATTCAACAAGGTATGCCATTTTTGCTATAACTCCTTTTCTGAGAGGTTCCAAGTAGTGAAATCTGGAGGAATTGCATAAAAGACACTGAAGAACAATGTGTACTATTTTCAGATCTTTATTCATTACAGGTACATAGTTATGAGTATTTCAAGTTAGGGTTGTTGACTAATAAAAAATTAGTCATGTGAGACTAAAGTAAATTTTGATGAAAATGCTAGTCTCTTGTTGTTAAAGTTAAGGAAGGTTTGTAGGTATGTGATCATATACACCAGGCCTATTACAGAGTTACAAATCAGATTTGGATGATGAAATTGATGAGGTCTTTTGGTTGAGGTACATGTTGGGTACATGGTTGAAACAAGTAGTTGATGAGTTGGCACATACATGAGGTGTATAGTTGATGATGTTGGTACATCTTGATGAGTCATAGTTTATGTGTATTTGATGCATGATTGATACATATTTGGTGCATGGTTGATGCACTCGTTGATGATACAGGTTGAGGTATAGGTTGGTGCATGGTTGATGCACTTGTTTATGGTACAAGCTTATTACAGGTTGTTTGGTATAGGTTGGTGCATGGTTGATGCACTTGTTTATGGTACATGTGGATTACAGGTTGGTGCATGGTTGATGCACTTGTTTATGGTATAGGTTGATTACAGGCTGATTGGTATAGGATTACAACAGTATATCTCACATTGATAGTGTGATAGTCGTTCCATCATTCTACTTTTATTTCAAGGCAGTTGGATGGGGCAAGGACAAGTGGTCGTAGCCACCTTTCGGTTGTATTCGAAGAGCATAGGGGGTTGTAGCCTCCTTATGGTTGTAGCCATAGAATTGGGGAGTTGGATCTTCCCTCAAGTTGTGTCCTGGGAATCTAGGGGGTTTGAGCCTCCTTCCAGTTGTAGTTGGAAAACAAAGCAAATTGGTTCTTCCAATGAATGTCATTCTTAAAGAAATATTAGAAAAAACATTTTTTGGTTTTCTCCCGCTTTGGGTTTCCACGTAAAAACACTAGTGTATTGTGTATGTGTATAATTGCTCATTTGTTCATTTTTTATTTACTTTTCAATTATTAGATGATAATGTTACATTGATATAACACTTACATTATCTGGTTAAAAAGGATTAAATTTCTCTATTACTGATTCACCCCCACTCTCAGTGATGCAACATTTTAAACCCAAATCATCCATAATAGACAAGCATATGCAATAATACATAAAATTGAAGGAAATAGGCCAAGCATATATTAATGAGAACATTATAAATACACCTACAATCTGTATATGCAGTTGTAGCAGCCTCTCCAAGTCCTCCTCGTCTATCCCTTGCACAATGCTCCCAAGATCATAGGTTTGATATCCAAAATCTTTCTCCCAAGATCATAAGTTTGATACCTCTAATCTCCCCCTTCTTCTCCATGGAAAATCCCTCATTATATAGGATTTGGAGGCTTAACCACCATGGAGAGGATCACTCATCAGATCCACTAAAATGGGATCTCCAAGATATTTAGGGAGAAAATATATCTTAAGGATTTTAGGGAGGAAATATCTCTCAAGGATTTTAAGCAGGAAATATTTCAACCATCCGTGAGATCCTCAACCTCCCCTAAAAAATAGGAAACCAAATGTGAGGTGGATTCTCACACTAAATTAATTTCTTTTTTATGAATATTAATAATTAATTCATGTGCACATAGTATTTTGACCTTCATAATATATTTCTCCTCCACATTGACTAGGGATTGTGACATATGTTATTTCATGGTGTCGAGGTGTATGTGACACTTAGCAGGTGCATATGACACTTTTATGAAACTTAGGGAGAGGTACCTAGGTGTGTAAATTTGATGTGTAACACATTTTGAGGAGAAAAATACCTTTTTTGCAAATAAATAATTGGTCATAACGACATGTAAAAGTTGAAAAAGATGCATAATTTTCTTGTAGATGATTTTTTTAGCGGTCAATTTCTGAAAAGTCTCCTAAGAAAATGGTGAAGAATTTGGGAAATCCATTTGAAACCCACTTGCATAATGGGAAAAATTATATATCACGCCAGTTGTTTCTCAAAAAAGTAAACCCCTAGGGAGATACAGGTGAATATTTGAAGGCCATTTTTCCATATTTTGTGAATTTTTGTTTCCTAAACAATTGCTTAATCATGGTTGAATTGACACCTCATCAATTCGACATGTTCTTGATCAAGGAAACCAGTACCTAAAGTTTGAGTGATATTATGTGGGATATTATGATTTGGATCCTATTTGGAAGGTCAAGTATTTCTTTTTGAATTATGATTTAGTCTTAGAATCAGGGCATTTCCCTAAAATCCAGATTATTGTTGAGATGCAATGACTGTAATGGAATGTAATTCCTATTTATTATCCATAAATCATGACTAATTCACGACTGCATATCTAAATTCTAGGATCTTTTGAAACCAATTTTGTGTATAAAGAGAAGATTTGTGGACATAGTTAGGGGGGTTCAAGTTCAAGTAGTGGAGAGATTATACTTTTACTTTGATTGTAATGTTTGGGACATGTTACATTTTACACTTAATGGAAAAGGATATATGATGGTTAAAATTCTCTTCTTGTATTTCATTCTTTCTTTTCTTACTTAAATGCATATGTATCTTTGCAAATCATTTGATATCTTGTTTATGTTTGAAGCCAATAAAGATTTCACTAATTGTTGCTCATTATAGGATCTATGTTTAAGTACTTCATTCTTGTTTCTGAATGATATTTAGGATCAAGAATCTTCCATGTGAGTTAAAAAAAAATTAACTTGAATTTTTCTTTACTTTCATGTTTAACTTCCTTATCTAGCTCATCATATTGAATACCATTGACTAATTAAGTGTGATTGGAACTTGTTTTTGTAATCATAAATTTAAATTTCCTATTTCATTTACTACTTGACCTATCAACCAATCCAAAATCCAAAATAAACTTACAAACATATAACCATTTCAATAATTGAGGTTCCATATCTTTCCCTTAGTAGTCAAGGACAACTTTAGGGACTAACACTTACATACCATGCAAGGGTATTTCACCTTTCCTCCTTAAATGTCAAATTTATCAGCATTATATCATCAAGGTATCATCAGTATATCATGAGCATATAAATATAAGAAACATCACATCAAATACATAGTACACCATAATTTAAGTGGAAACCCAAATGGGAGAAAACCATGAAATGATTTCTTATATATCAAAGAATACATTCATTGGAAGTACCAACTTCCCAATTATCCAGTTGCAACTGGAAGGAGGCTACGACCCCCTGTTTACAGGCTCCAACCTGAAGGAATATACAACTTCCTGAATTCTCTGGCTCTAACCAGAAGGAAGCTACAACCCCGTGATTCTCAAGCTCCAACTTGAAGGAAGATCCAACTCCATGTGTTCTCTAGCTCCAACCAGAAGGAGGATACAACCCCCTGATTCTCAGGATCCAACCTGAAGGAAGCTCCAACTCCCTCTATTCTTCAAAACCAACCAAAATGAGGCTAAAACCCCCTTTCCTTTCCCCGTCCTATCGCCCTGAAATATAAGTGTAGACCAAATTGTCACTACCACAATCACTACCACTTTCACTGCCACTGTCACTATCATTGTCACTGCCACTGACTCTGTCACATTGTTACACATAAAAAATACTCACTTTGATAGTGTCGCAAGTGTCATCATTACAAAGGTCCTAAGTGTCGCATTTCGCTCACAAGTGTCGCACGTGTCAAGGAAGCATACTGCCATGATGTCTATGTCATGCCTGTAAATGACATGAGAAGGACACTTGAAACACCTCAAACATTTGATTTGGAAGAGGAGAAATGAGTCAGCAGGCTTATAAACATTTTTCCATCTGAAAGCACCCCAAAAACTAGGTTTTTGGAGGGGAGCGCTCCCCTATACCTCTTCTGGGAGTGTTGGCGCTCCCCCTTACACTGTCTGGGAGCGCTATAAATCTTATTTGGCCCTTATGGAGGAGCGTTATTGATTTTAGGAGTGTTGGCGCTCCCCTAAACACTACTAGGGAGTTCTACAACGCTCTGATGGCCCTTTTGAGGGAGCGCTGCCTATTCTGGGCAGTAGTTAAGTTGTTGAGATGAATGGGGAAGGATCCTTTCATTCTTGGAAGGCATTTGAATTCAAATTCCCAGTCCACCCATGATCTTAGGGCAGGTCCTCAACTGAAGAGTCAAATCCTCAACTTCCCTAAGGATATCTCAAGTGGTTAAATCCTCTCCAAGGCTATATAAACAAGCTTTCTCATGGTGAAAGAGGACTGAAAAAGGGAGAATCACACCAAACTTATGATATTATAAGTGGTGTTGGAATAGAGATATTTTGGAGGCAAGAGACCTATGATCTCATAGGGAGACATCGGTGAAGCTATCATCATTCGGATCATGGATATTTTGAGCAAGGGGTAGACAAAGAGGACTTGACGAAACTGTTGCAATTCATCTATGGCTGTAAGCAATGTTTTGTCCTCATTGATATAATTTGCTTGGCCTGTTTCTTTCTAATTCATGTTCAATCTCACATGAATTTTTCTCTTTAGTAGATAGACCTATTTCGGACTAATCTTGATAGAGTAGGAAGTAGTCGTACTTTGTTCATCTACAGGGCTTATCGAGGAGCGAAAGATTGGAGCTCAACTCGGAGCGTGCAGGGACAAACACCAGTAAAAGGTACTTCTTTTCCCCTTCCTCCTCACACACTAGTCCACCTATATCTAAAAGGAAGTCAGTGACCATGATAAGAACTTTCTGTCTTAGAGTTAAGAGTCTATCTCTTTGAGGATATCTACCTGTCCGCAGGGAGATTTTCCTTCAACAAAAACTGGCGACTCCACTGGGGAATCGAATCGAAACTTTTGGTTTTGATTTTTCCTCATAGACCTTGTCTTACTCTTTGATTTTTTACAAACATTGTTCACCCCTTCATATCTGATTTCACTTTCTGATTGACTCTTTACCCCATCACACTCATCTTGCCTGTCAAAATTTGATCAAAATTTTGGGTTTTTTGGACATTTTTAGGAATTTTTTGAGCCTGGTGCCCCCCTGCCCGTGTTAGCAGAGCACCAGCACTCCCTGGAAGTGTTAGACAGAGCTTTATAATTCTCTGGTGTCCCTTATACTAGAGCTCCAGCCCTTTTTTTCCCAAAATCTCTTCAAAAATTCCATTGTTTAGAGGTCCAAACCCTATTTTTTCACTTGTTGAGTTGCTTTGTGATTCAATGATTCTTCCTTTGACCTTTGGCATGCTTCCTCCTGAGAAGTAAACACCTTGTTGTTCATATTTTATGCCCGTCTTCATTATTTTTGAGTTTTTGTTGTTGAGAGCTTGAAATCGATCCCCTGCTTTCTTCTCTCCTATCCGACTGAGCGGGAACTCTAGTGAAGGACATTAGAAGTTTGTGACTCTTCTCATTTGGTTCTTTGAGGTCATCAGATCCAATTTCTTTCTCCTTCCTTTTGCATTTTTTTATTTTCTTTCTCTTGTTTGATTGCAAAAGGGTGTGTTGTTTGTGCGAAATCTGCATTTTCTTGTCCGAATCTCCTTGATCTAAAAGGGTAGTTGGCAGGACAAGTTTTTCATTGAATTGATCATCATTCACATGAAAACAAAAAAAGTACATTTTAATGATTAGTTTGCATATTAGTTTGCATTTCTGAAATGTTGTAGCATCATATTGGATTTGATTGAGAACAAAATTGATTGAGGGCATTCTTTATCAAGTGTTTGATAGTGAAAATGACTCTTCCTCTTTCCCTTAAATAGGTATTC
>JZKD02S1979824.1:50513-70463 GCA_000966675.3 Picea glauca
CTCCAATGATTTGGGTTCCCAAAGGCGAACCTCATGTTGAATGTTATCCTTTAAAGTTCCTATGAATACATAAATCAAGTGCTCATCTGGAATATCTGTTACCTTTATATTCAATGTTTGGAAGTTCTCAATGTGCTCGGTAACTGAACCCTTTTGCTTGAGATTTATCAACTAGCTAAAGAAGGTATTGCTCCTTGTATCCTCATAGTGTGTTATCATTTCTTCCATGAAAATTGTCCAAGTGACGAGTGATTTGCGAGAAAAAATCCATCAATACCATAAAAATTGATTGGGTTCTAAATATAAAGAAGAAATTTGTACCTTTTGTGTATGTGGTACATTATGTAGATCAAAGAATTGCTCCATCTGAAGTATCCATGTGATTGGGTCCTTGCCATCAAACTTCCTCATATCAATCTTAGGAATGTGGTTGGTCTCCAACCCAAAGTTGGAGTTTCTACATTCTTGATTCACCTTCCTTGTGTCCTCATCATGAATTTCATGGGATGCATTTTCACTTTCAGGTGTCTTCTCTATTACGAAATTTTTCAATACTTCCATCATCTCCTCTTTTAAACCATCCATCTTTGACTCCAACTTAGCTTCCATCTCTTGTAGTTTATCTTTTGTTACTATCTTATTTTGTAAAGAATTTATGTCCCTACGCATTTATTCACCTTCATCAAGAGTCCAAGTAGGATTGTCTGGAGGCTCATTTGGTGTAGATGTTCCCTTTTTGGGTGGCATGTTGGCCAAGTATCACTTTTGAACCTTGATTTGTAGGTGGTTCTTCTAGACAATATTTATTTCTTTGTATCTCCCAAGTTTAGGCCCTTATAGGTATAAAAATTTCTTTTATGTAGTTCTCTAATATTTCTTCTCTACAATGCCACAGGTCTGATCAAAATTGGATGTGCCAAGTGGAATTTATGGTAACTTCCCCACAACTTGTTGATTTTTGGCCTTTCTAGGAGATCTCACTTGTATAGCGTGGCCCGCAAAAAATAATTGATATAAGATTCTGAAACTCGTACCAAAAATACTCCAGACTTTACAATATCCAATGAAACTAGTCTCACGCAATTTGGATACTCTAGGAAAAAGTTATGATTGTTTTACCTGGAACATCTTCTTGAGACTAGTCAATAGGACTAGTCAAATACCCTATCTTCCACAGGGTGTATCTACAAATGTAATATGACCCAGAATACGAACATTTTACCAAATATACCTTACTAATTTATTTGAATAGCCTCTGGATTTCAGGGTCTAAAATGTTACAGAAATAATTTTATAGCGAAAATTCCACAATGACTCAGTTCAGGATGATTCCAGAACCTTATCTTTCACAGGTTGTATCTCCAAAATTATAAGGCCTCGGGAGCTGAAATTTTAACCCAATGTACCTTGATCTATCTACTAAATGACCTCCAAGCCTTTCCTTCTAAAACATTGTATAAAAAATGTTATAGCGAAAATTCCAAGGTCTCTCAGATGTAGCAGCGAAACCCCAAGACCTTGAGCTCTGATACCATATTTTAAAAACCAAATATCAATATAGATAGAAAAACCTCAGAATAAGTACTCAACGCCTTGAAAAAGAGATAATTTCAGATAATAAGCCTCTTTGAGGGGGAAACCTCCTTTTACCCCACATAAATGTTCAAGTACAAGATTATTTCAAATGAAAATGTCTCCTTGGTATATATAGGAGACTAGGAGGTATAATTACAACTAATGGAATAAAGTCGACATAAATAAAATAGAATTACTAATGTAATATTCCCCAATTAAGGGGTAATGAGCCAATATTAGGGCTTAACATTAATTCACACATATGGTACTAAACCCTCACATAACACCTAATTAATTCACATGATCTACTTGGCACATGGTTTAATTTCATTTTGGTTAAAATCTAAATTTACTTAAGGGATCTAACATGATGATCCAAGAACACTCACATAGGTCTAGGAGGATTCATAACGCTCACAGAGGTCTAGAAGGATTAAAAAATGCTCAAAATTCAACCATCCCAAATGCTCTCGAAAATTCCACCAGTGCATAGATCTTGGTGAAAGCTTTCCAATGGTGAAAAAATCGCCTCAAACGAAGTTCGTATGAAAAATTTATGGCTGGTCAAAGTTCAAGCCAACTAGGGAAAAAAGTCAAAGTGAAAGGGTCAAGGTGACACATGTCACCACTACAAGGGTGACACATGGAACGATCAAACATGTAGTTGGTGACATGGCATGTCCAGTTGTCAAGTGACTCAACATCTGTACATACAGGTGGACTAATAGTTTATTGACACATGGAAAGGATAGACAAATGAGAGGCTTCCACGTGGCAACCTCCCATTGGCCATTAATGGTTTGGGCTTATCAAAAAAAATTTCAAGCCCCAGAGGATTGAACTCGAGTCTCCCACACACCAAACTAATGGATCAACTGTTACACCATTCATTTGGGACTTAACCATATTCGGCTTAACATTTATTTAAGTCTAGTGGAGAGTTTAATGGATAAGAAAAGGGGACCAAGGGATAAACCCTCGACCCTAGTTATATGTATATGCAATGTGACTGCTCCACAAAACATGGTGTTATCAATGAACTTATGGTATATGATGTAATAATCGTGCTATATTTTTGCGGGAGGATGTTATATATATATCCACACATATGCTATTTATAACATATAGTTTAAACGGAAAATATAAAATATGGCAAGTTCGACGGGGTTTGACCCCGCGACCTGCCACATATATGACAAAAAAATTAACCAATGCACCAAAGGTGCGAGTTTAGTTATGGAACCTCATAACTAACATTTAATGCCAACCATGGATTTCAGATGGAGGTTAAGGGGCTCACACCCTATTTAATGGCATGCAGACTGAGAATGGTAGGGGGACTCGTTATTATTGTAGAGTACAGTCTCAAAGTACATGCCCGAGGGTACCTAGTCTTAGAGGCTACACCGTAATGCATGCCACAGGGTTTCGACATGGAATTTTGTGAACTTTATACTCATTTTTATCGAAATTTCGCATGGAATTCGATGCAATACTTTCTTTCTGAGTTTGAGAAATGCAAAAAAAGGTAATTGTAAAACACAAACATTTTATCTTTAATAAAGAGATCTCTATTGGAAGTGGAACCATAGAGGTAGCCCAAATTGGGTGAACTCCATTATCAAACTTGTGTAAGTGATTTTAATATTTTTTTTCTATTTACGCTCAATTATTTTTCAAGTTTTTTATCAATGAAGTGTATTTGGATAAATAAGTATTTCACATGTAATTTTCAAGTAGTCAAAACGATCATTTTTATTTCAAAGATAAAATAGATGTTATTATGTATCAAAGATTAATAAGCATCTAAGGATTTTTCGGATCAAGTTGGTATCAGAGTCGATTTGAGAAGTGTTTGTAAGTGAATGCTTACAAGACCCAAATCCAAGCGAGGAGAAGGAAAACTTGCAAGTTACAATCTAGATATTGGTTCAAGTTTCACTTGTCGAAGAGAGATGACTTCGCTGAGAAAATTGTGATCCAGATATATTTTCGGCACGAAATGAGAGTGAAGATATAATAAAGAAATGCATAGAGATATCGTAGATATCCAATAATATAACATAAATGTATCAGAGATGCAACCATAAACACATATATACAGTAATACATGATTTCTATTAATGAAAGAAATGTACAGAGACTGTAAAAATACAGAGTGAAAGACTCACTAGAATGGTGGCAGCTGATCTCTGAGAAGAGATGTGACGGCTACTCACATTTGCAAGAAGATGATTAAAATGAGGCTCTAAATGCATTTTTACAATAAACAGGAATGAAAAAAACCCTAGACATCTAAAAACCTAACCCTAGGAGATGAAGCGCCAAAAGTAATGTGGGCCCCATTTGGGTAAGTTAGTACATCAACTTCCCAAGGTCGTAACTTTTGCATACGATCTTCATTTTAGGTGTATGATAGACAGTTAGGAAGGTATCATCGAGGAGATTCATTTTAGGGGATCAATAATGCGTTAGGATATCATTGAGTAGCCCTACCCCTAAAAACCTTCATTTAGGCCCTCAAAATGGCCTCAGAATTAAAACTGCTAAAAATAGTAAATTACCAAAAATTCCAGAAAATTGTTTTGAGCCAGTTGGAAAAGGTGGGTGTCCACCGATATCCATCTAGATAAAATTGGGTCCTTATAACTCCGAATATGATTTCTTTGAGGATTTTTATTTAATGAAATCCATGGTGGAAGAAATGTACGAAGGTCGAGAGAAGGCTAAGGGGGAAGGTACATCAGAGAAAGTTGAACCAGTCAAAGAGGAAGGATGAGGTAATGAAGGTGGTCCTTTAGAACCCCCCTCACCATCATCCTCATCATCATATTCTTCTGAGGGAAGTAAACATTCTTCACATAAAAAGAATCTCTCTAGGAATTTTGATCATAATCTTCCTTTATTAAAATTGGATGTCAAGTTTGAATTGTCTATCTATGATGGAGAATTAAATGTAAAAAAATTGGACAACTGGATCAAGAAAATAGAGGTATATTACAGGGTTCAAAATACCATGGATGACACTACAAATATACAATTAGTTTCTCTTTGACTAAGTGGCACAACCTTAATATGGTGGTAGAGTAAGATACAAGTTGATCTTGTTCAAAAGGGTAAAGTAATTTCCTCTTGGGATAAATTTACCAAGGCCATAAGAAAGAAATTTTATCCACTAGCTTATACACAAAAAAAATGATAGAATGGTAGCATCTAAGGCAGGGTAAAGGCCAAAATATTCAATCATATACATAAGAATTCAAAAAGAAAGCATCATCCTTAGGAATTTCATTGTATACTCATGAAACTCTTCTAAAGTATATCGGTGGAATTCACTCATATATTTGACACACTATTTTAAACTTTGACCCTACTAACATTGATAAGTTGTCAGTACAAGCTACACATATAGAGGCTAGTAAGGGTAAGAATGTGATCGAAGATAAGAAGCCATACAAGTTTAAAAAGAAACCAAAAGGTAAATGGAAGAGTAATAAGTCAATTGTAGTAAAGCAAGTTGAATGAAGAACTACATGTTCCCACTATAAGAAAAAGGTGTTGGATATTTGCAACTTTGGGAAGTCATTCTCTAGAAGAAACTACAATAATACCCATTTATACCATTACAAGAAGCCCCATGAAGAAGTTGAAGACTCAGGAAGAGAAGTTGGCCCCACAAGAAATTAATAAAAAAATTGAAGACCCATAAATAAGAAGTCGGCCCGAAAGTGGCACCTAGATTAGTATAAATATAGGACTGGCTCATTCCATTTGAACAATCAGACAACTCCTTCTGCAATGCGCACAAGGCAGTTGAAACTGCATTCTTTTTGTAATTTTCCTATTTCTGGTTTTCTTGTATCTTGGAGGGTGTGCCACACTTGCAGAAGCTCTTGCTTGGTTATTTTGGGTCATCTTATTGGGGTTATAGGTCTTGGAGATGTTATCCTTGGGAAGTATCTTCTTTGTATGGTATTTTGGTTATTGATGGTGATGTATTGGTAATATCTTGGACTAAATTCTTATATAGAAAGGTTGTTGGGTTTCCTCCCAAAGTTGGGTTTCCCAGGATAAACTCTTGTGTTCTTGTAGCTATTGTGCATGGTTAATATTTCTAGATCTTGATATTTCTATTGTATTGCTATAGTTGATATTTTGAGCGTATAGTTATTCTATGATGGCTGTAATATAAAAATAAATTGTGTTTGTATTCACAAGGAAATAACTATCAGATCTAAGAATCATATAAACATCAACATGGTATTAGAGCTAGTTGAAATATTGCCACTACACAGTTTTTGTTTTCCGCTGCACATGAAATTTGTTGCTTCACATATATGAACTTGTCAAGCTCGTTGAGAAATTTATCAGAGGACACTGAGATTAATTTTTTCCATGTATCAACTCTCCCTAGCCTAGTGCACCTCCCGATGGTCTCAGATTACAACTTGGTGAAAGTTGAAATTTCTCATTACAGTTGCAGTTGCAGTTGCAGTTGTAGTTGCAATTGCAGTTTCACTTACCAGTTGCAATTGCAATTTCACTTACCAGTTGCAGTTACAGTTACTAGTTGTAGTTTCTAGTTACAATTATAGTTGTAGTTATAGTTTCTAGTTTCCAGTTGCGCAAACCTTGAGATTATAAGACAAGATGGATGGTACTAAAAATTTCATAGGTATGCACTTGTATATAAGGTATATCATCTAGAAGAGTATGAGGGTGTTTGTAGGGATATACAAGGGACCTTGTCCAAGATATGACCCAAAAGGATCATTGTATCTAGTGCATTCATAGGAATGGCGCATCCACCCTTGCAATTAAGACTCTAGTTTTTCATATTAGGTTTGATATTTTTTTATATTGATGCATCTTAAATTAATATTGTAATCGGTACAATAGTCTTTAGAGTTCTATTACTGTTGAGTATTTTTTTCTATCAAATGTTTAGTGACACTTGAATATCGTCAGTAAAATAATCATTATGTAAAATCTCACTATTTAGTACTAACGATGCACTTATTGACAAGATGAAATTGATCTCTTCTAGGAGATTCCCTTGGTTTTTTTCTTTGTTCCGGGCAGGTTATTATGGAGGTCACAAGACTAGAAAAGTGTTTCTCTTGTCTTTTTTTCTTGTTTTGTTCCAAGAAAGTTACCATGCAGGAATGATTGGTAACAACACTAGAAAAGTGTTGTTCCTATTTCCCATTTTTTATATTATTATTTTTCCTATCATCAGAATATTTTTCTTTTCTGTTATTTTCCCTTGTTATTGCTCTTATTTTGGGAATGTCATAGGTGGTAGCTCTAAGAGGGAGATATAGTTACGGTTGTAGGCAGAAACATATTAGATGGTATCTAGTTTGAGAGATGGAGTATACTATTCATACATAGAGTTGTGTACATGACTGTATGCATCCATTTACCAAAGGAGAAGAGGACGAAGTTAGAACCTTCTGGAAAGAAGGATACTTTTGTGGGATACAAAGTATTCCACATGGATATTGACAGTGAGGAGAAGATGGCTCCATCGATGGTGAGGAAGGTGGACCCACAAATTACCATCTCATAAGGAGATAGAGTTCATAGGGAGTCAACCCTCAAGATACATTAGTGCGGATCAACCCCCCCTAGGAAATTTCATAGGAGATCAGACTTCAGAGGAAGTTGGCAGATGCAGAGGGAGAGGATGGCTCTGGAGATTCTCTATACTCATAGGGAGTCAAGCTTTAGAGGGAGCATGTAGACTTAAATTTTTCCTGATCCCAGAGAGATTCAGTCGGATCAGAGGGAGAGATGATCATTCAGAGGGATTTTCCCCCTCAAGTTTAGGTGGGAGAGAGAAATCTTCCAATAATGATAGATAGGTGTCATGATTTGAGAAGGATTCTAGGATATGTGAGATCTCCTGGTAGGATACACTTGTTTCAATAGATATTTCTACAATGAAATAGGATTCATCCAGTTAGGAGGATTGGGTATGGATTTTGTATTAGTCATAGAGGGAGCATCTAGTGAGGCAGACTTGACAAAAATGACATAGGGAGTTGGCCTCAAAGTTCGAGATGAAGGATCATGGTCGGATGTACTCTTGGTATTAGAGGTGTGACGAGATCAAATGAGATATACTAGTGGTGAATGGCCCAGATATGTTGATTTTCACCATGGAATAGCATCAGGTAGAAATTCTCCCATATTGATCATGCACGGGGCTATGTCAGTGTTGATATGACCAAAGGAGAATGATTCATTCACTTATGGGGCTCTATTAGTAGTGAATGGCCCATATATTTGGGAAGGCATTATCCCATATTGGTCATGCATGGAGATATGTTAGTGCTGATATGACCAAGGGTAATTATTCATTCATCCACTGGGCTTTGTTAGTCATGATTTTCCTAGGTAAGCATCGGGTAGAGATTATCCCAAATTGGTCATGCACGGGGCTATGCTAGTACTAATATGACCAAGGTTAATGATTCATTCATCCACGGGGTTTTTCTAGTGGTGAATGGCCTAGGTATAATCCTTCTCTTGTAAAGTCATAGATGGACTCGTGATACTATCACATGTATATTCCAGAACAGAATGCATGTCCGAAGATGGAACATCAACATGGATCATGAAGACAACCTTTCTATGATAAAAAAGAATCCAAGTATGGAGAATGCCTCCCTTGTTGAGAGGTAGTGTTGTATATTTTCAAATTTGGGCAGCCATTATCCATAAGAAAGTACCAGAAGACCCATATATTCCATTACAAGAAGCCCCATGAATAAGTTGAATACCCAGAAAGAGAAGTCATCCCCACAGGAAATTAATAAAGAAATTGAAGACCTAGGAAGAGAAGTCGACCCCACAGGAAATAATTAAAGAAATTGAAGACCCAGAAATAAGAAATCAACCCCAAACTGCCACCCATATTAGTATAAATACAAGACTGTCTAATTTCATTTGGATAGTTAGACAACTCCTTCTGCAATGCACACAAGGTAGTTGCAACTGTAGTTTTTTGGTAATTTTTCTATTTCTAGTTTTATGGTATATTAGAGGGTGCACCACACTTGGAGAAGCTCTTTCTTGGTTATTTTGGGTCATCTTATTGAGGTGCTAGGTATTGGAGATGCTATCCTTGGGGAGGATCTTCTATGTATGGTATTTTGGCTATTTATGGTGATGTACTGGAAATATCTTAGATTGAATTATTCTATAGAAAGGTTTCTGGGTTTTCTCCCAAGGTTGGGTTTCCCGGGATAAACTCATGTGTTCTTGTGGCTACTATGCATGGTTAATATTTCTAGATTCTTTTATTTCCGATGTATTTCTATAGTTGATATTTTCAGTGTATAGTTATTCTATGATGAATACAATATAAAGTTGAATATTGGTTGTAATCATAAGGAAATAACTATCAAATATGAGAATCATATAAACATCAACAAAAGGAACATGAGGAATCATAGTGTTGGAAGCTGCATCCAGAATTACAACCGAAAAATTTCATGGATAAAGGGAAGAAGAATATTGTTGAATCAAATCGACAGGATCTAGGATGAGATTCAAGAGATGAATATAAGATCATGGAAATAAGAAGAAAATGTATATCTACTATCAATTCTAGTTCTTCAATTCCATCCTCCAAATTGGAAAGTGATAGTGATCAAAAGAACAGAAGTGAGTTTTTCCACGTTAGAGATACAGTTAAGAATACAAAAGTAAATAATTTATTTGACAGTGGATCTCAAGTTAATTTAATATCTGAAGCAATTGTTAAGAAGTTGGGTTTGAAGACGACACCTCATAAAAATCCATATCCATTAGATTCTGTATGTGAAGATGCCAAAATTCAAGTAATGAAACAATGTAAGATCGGATTTGCAATTGCAGCTAAGTTCTTTGACGAGGTTGAATTAGATGTTGTGACTCTTGACATTTGAATCATTGTCTTGGGTAGTCCATATCTATTTGATAGTAAATCCATATTATACCATGAAGAGACTAAATATTATATTTTCATGGATGGGGTTGAATATATTGTCAGAGCTCATCATATTAAAACTAGTGTTTCCTTAGTGAGCACAAGGAAAATGAAGAGACTCATGAGAGAAAGTAAATATTTTGTTCTCATGATAGTGAAACATAAATAAGAAGATATAACATATTCTTTATCAGGTTGTGATCCAGATCATAAACATGAGTTGGTCAAAATCATATCTAACTATGATGAGTTGTTCCAGGAACCTACAGGGTTTCCTCCTAAGAGGGAGTTTGAACATGAAATATACTTGCAGCAAGATGCTCCTCTTCCAAACATTGGAATGTATAGGTCATCAGTGATCGAGAACGTAGAAATTAAGAAGAAATTTCAGGAGTTGCTTGATAAAGGAATAATCATGCCACACTCCTCTCCATGTGGTTATCCTATTATATTAGTTCCAAATAAAGATGGCATGTGGAGGATGTGTATTGACTTCCCATCCCTAAATAAGAATACAATAAATAATCATTATCCTCTTCCCATAATTGATGACTTATTGGAAGAATTAAAGAATGTTGTTTATTTCATTAAATTGGACTTGAGAAATGGATACCATCATATCATAATTTCAGAAAGTGGCATATGGTAAATTAGTTTCAATACAAAGGAGGGTTTATTTGATTGGTTAGTTATTCCATTTGGGTTATGAAATGCACCTACGACATTCATGAGGGTAATGAATGATGTTTTACAGGCCTTACATAGATGATTTTGTTATCATCTATTTAGATGATATATTGATGTTTAGTCGAAGATGGGAAGATCGTATAAATCATGACAAGACAATCTTTGAACTCTTGAAGAAGGAGAAGCTATATATCAAAATGTCTAAATGTGAATTTGGTAAAAATTCTCTCGTATATTTGGGATATATTGTAGGGAATGGTTAATTAAAAATAAACCCTGCAAAAGTAGAAGTCATTATGAAATGGCCCAAGCCAACTATTTTCGCAGAAGTCAGGAGCTTCTTAGCAGCAGTACAATACTGGAGGAAATTCATTCTTAATTTCTCTCACATAGAAACTCCTTTGCATGCATTAACACGTGTAAAATAGGTCTTTCAATGGGGAGGAAAGTAGCAGAAATCCTTCAATACATTAAAGGAAAAGATCAACACCACACCAGTTTTGGCTATGCCATATCTACATCAGCCATTTGAGATTCTAACTAATGCAAGAAGATATGCCATGGGAGAAGTCTTGATGCAACTAGGTAAACCGATATGTTATCATTCCGAGAATTTTACTCAGGTCGTGATTAACTATCCAAAATATGATAAGGAATCATATGCATTGGTACAAAGTATGAAGAAATGGAAGCATTACTTAATGGGAAAGGAGAAAATAATTCATACAGGTCATCATCCATTACAATTATTTTCAATCACAGACCAAGCTACAACAATCACGACATTTCATGTGAATGGGTTTTTTACAGCAGTTTCATTTGGTAATCAGGTATAAGAAAGGTATTCATAATAAGGTTGCAGATATGTTGTCGAGGATAGTGATTAATGCATCGAAACTATTAAGGTATAATCCTTTATCTCATGAAATTTGTGTTGAACAATATGTTAAGGATGGTGATTTTAAAGATGTATATCATGCATTAACTCATGGAAATCAACAATCAAATTATTATATGCATGACGATTTGTTATATAATCTTGGAAAGCTTTGTATATCCAAAGATGAAAGAGTAAATTTAATTAGAGAATCTCATACATCTCTCATTTCTGGACATTTTGGGGTTGGTAAGATAGTATCACAGTTGCAGAGATATTGTTATTGGCCTCAAATGAATGATAAAATTTCCAATTATATAAAAGGGTGTGTTATGTGTGCCACAAGCAAGTCTAGCAACATAAAGTTGGGATTATATATGCCATTTCCAGTACCTTCTCAACCATGGGAAAGAAACTCCATTAATTTTGTAGGGGGTTTATCGATGTCCAGGATAGGTCATGATTATCTATATGTCGTCGTGGATAGATTCAGTAAGATGTATATTATAATGACATGCAAGAAACAGGTCACAATTGAACTAACAACAAAAATGTTATTTGTTAATGTTTGGGTTCATTTTGGGTTGCCTACATCTATTATATCGTATCAAGATTGTCTCTTTTTTGGGAAGTTTTGGTCTCATTTACGGGAGCTCATGGACACTAATTTAAAGAAGAGCACAAATTTTCATCCACAGACAGATGGAAAAACAAAGGTGGTAAACATAACAATGGTACATCTACTCCAAGGATACTACAGAAGTCAACCTAAGTTATGGGATGAGCATTTTCCTTATATACAACATGCCTATAATCATTCCATGGATCCTTCTACTCAAAAAATGCCTTTTGTAGTATGTTTGGGGTACTTTCCTAAATCACCTATGGAATTTTCTTTCGGAGAAGCAAGTAAAGAGGATGGACATGATGATACACATAAATCTCGAAGGTTCATTCAAAAGATCCATCAGGTACATCAAGCAGTACATGAATAGTTGGATAAAATCCAAGATAAATATAAGGCAAGGCATGACAAACATTGGGTTGATCATCAGTTCGAAGTTAGTGATCAAGTATTTTTACATATCAGCAAGGATAGAATGAAAGGTTCGGAGAAAAAGCTAAGACCAATTCAATATGGCCCATTCAAGATTTGGATAAGATTGGTACTAATGTCTTTCGTCTAGATACCAACCTACATGCAAATGTATTCAAGGGTAAATGATGAGAATTTGAAGCTTTATGAGCCTCCTATGATTATGGATGAAGATGAAAGTATTAAAGTTCCAACAGTTGATGATCTTTCCCCAGAGTATTTGCATGAGCTACAGGAAGATGTTATTCTCTACAGAAGAATAAGGAATTCACAACAATGTGATGTGGAATATCTTCGAGCTATTCTTAAAGGGGTAAAACCAAGTAAAGAAAAATGGATGGAGATCATAAGGGTGAGGGAGATTTACCCTCACTTAGTTGTTGAATAATCAAAACTTTTGGTGGTCCAAAAGGCTTCTAATGGGGACGAATGATCCAGGAGGATCCAGGAATTCTCGCAGAGGTCTAGGAGGATCTGGAATGCTCATAGAGGTCTAAAAAGATTAAAAAATGCTCTAAATTAAACTGTCCCAAATGCTCTCAAAATATCCATCAATGCATATATATCAAAAATATATTTCCAACGATGCAAAAATCAACTCAAACGAAGTTTGTATGCAAATGTTATGGTTGGTCAAAGTTCAATCAACTAGGGAAAAAATTCAAAGTCAAAGGGTAAAGGTGACACGTTTCATTACTAAAAGGGTGACACATGGCATGACTACACAGGTTGTTGGTGATGTGGCATGTCTAGTTGGCAAGTGATTCATCATTCGTAATATAGGTGGACTATTTTTTTATTGAGACATGACAAGGATAGAACAATGAGAGGCTGCCACGTGGAAACCTCCCATTGGCCATTAATGGTTTTTATTTATCAAAAACAATTTAGAGCCCCGGAGGATCAAACCCGGGTCTCCTGCACACCAAACTAACGGATTAATTGTTACACCATTCATTTGGGACTTAACTATATTTGGATTAACAATTATTTAAGTTTGATGGAGAGTTTAATGGTCGGGAAAAGGGGGCCAAGGGTTAAGCCCTTGACCCTACTTATATGTATATGTAATGTGACTATTCCATAAAGCATGGGGCTATCAACGAACTTATGGTATACGATGCAATAACCATGCTATATTTCCGCGAGGGCATGTTATATATATGTGTGTGTGTGTGTGTGTGTGTGTGTGTGTGTGTGTGTGTGTGTGTGTGTTATTTATAACATATAGTTTAAATGAAAACCATAAAATATGGCCAGGTCGATGGGGTTTGACCCCACGACCTACCACATATATGCCAACAAACTTAACCAATGCACCAAAGGTGCGGTTTTAGTTATGGAACCCGCTAACTAACATTTAATGCAAACAATGGATTTCATATGGAGGTTAAGGGGCCCGCGCCCTATTTAATGGCACCTAAACCAAGAATGGTAAGGGGATTCATTATTATTGCAGAGTATGGTATCGAAGTACATGCCTGAGGGTACCTAGACTTAGAGGGTGCACTATAATGTGTGCCATGGGGTTTCAACACATAATTTTATGAACTTTATACTCATTTTTATCGAAATTTCTCTAGGAATTTGATGACATACTATGTTTTTGAGTTTGAGCAATACAGAAAAAAGGTCATTGTAAAGCACAAGAATTTGAGCTTTAATAAAGAGGTCTCTATTGGAAGCGTACCCAAAGACGTATCCCAAATTGGTTGAATTTCGTTATCAAACTTGTGTATGTGATTTTAATATTGTTTTCCTATTTACGCTCAATTATTTTGCAAGTTATTTATCAATAAAGTGTAATTGGATAGATAAGTATTTAACATGTAATTTGCAAGAAGTCAAAAAAATCATTTTTATTTCAAAGATCAAGTAGATGTTATTATGTATTAACGATTAATAAGCATCTAAGGTTTTTTTGGATCACATGATAAGTTCTCTCATAACCAAATATTTCACTCATATTTTGATTCATGTATGATATATTTCTATCTAGACATCTCTCTTTTTTACATGCTCTATTTTTCAAGGTTTTGGTTTAAATTTTTTCTAAGGGTTTTCTTAAGAGTTACACATACTTTGGATTGAGTTTATCTTGACATTCTAAATATGGAAATTGAAGATATTTTTTTTTTGGTGTATTCCATTAGTCTTTTAACTATTCTATATTCACATTGCACTTAAAAACATATGCTACAATAACCTATCATATTCTACTCATTTGTGAATTGTTGGTTAAGTAAAGGACTGATGCATGATAAGTGAATCCATTAAGAATAAAGGTGGAATTACATAAATGATTCAAAGTATAGGTGTTGGTATATTTCTCTTTCTCACAATAAATATGTGGTTCCTTGTCTAATTTAACCATAAATTCTAAAACTAAATCAACAATGTGTATGGATTAATGGATGGTTGAATCTAGATCAGTTTCAAATTTTCCTTGCATGATATTGTGTCACATTTACAAAAACATTAATGGTTCCTAATTTCTCTTTTGTAGCATGATCATGTTTTGGCACAACGTTGCATAATTTCTCACTTAGGCACTAACAAATTATTGGGATAGAGGTTGATGACATTATGAATGGACAAACTTTAAATTTATTTATGATGATTATGGTATCTTATACTATCACAATTTCACATGCATAATTATCTAAGACTTGAAGTAATCCACTCCAAGAATTCTTAATTCATTTTTTTCTAGGTAGCCGAATGAATTCTTTGGATACAAAAAAAAATCTTATCTTTTTAATTCTCATAATTTATTTTGCATATGGTTGAATGCGAAGAATATCAATTTGTTGTCCCTTAATTGAATCTAAGCATTTACTTAGATATTGTCATGGTATAAACATTTCATGTTATTTTAAAGTCATATCTGAGCAAGCAATTTTATTACTCATTCACATTTTGAATTTAAGGTTTTATCTCTTCGTTTTCATGAGAAACTAATTTTGAGAATTGTTTTTCATGGTAATTGTTTAAGGATAGAAAATATTTTGCATCAATACTTCGCACTAAAGGAAAATAAAATTTCCATTAACTCTTGAGCACTCAAAATTTCATCCTTCACACAAACTAACAATCCATTGGAAACTATTGGGTTCAATCCTCACACTTAGATCCCACTTCTACTTCAATGTGTTCCATATTGGGCATCTTGGACTAGCAGTGTGATCTCTTTGCGAGCTTGGTTAAGGTTTTCCTGAGATGTTTTAAACTTGCATCCTTTTGAGTGATTTAAGTAAATTCAACCTAAGTTTATCCCTTCACTCTTTAAACAAAGGATTTTTTCTTAGGTTGACATATGGATTTCCCACTAGTATAGGTTTACCTTAGTCTAAAGAGTGGATAAAATCACTAAAGTGACAGTGGGTGATTTTATTAATAGTACACTTAGGCTCTCCTTGAGAAAGGTCAAGAATTTTCCTTATAGAGAGAGAGATTGAGAGATAATATTTTGGTACCATTGTCAGGGATAAGTCCATTCCCTAGGTTATCTGAAGTTTGGCTTCAACAAAACTTTTATGAGTAGGATTTGAATATTTTCACAAGTTGAATTTCCTAGCGACTCCATTAAAGGGAAGAAGCCCAATTCCCTTAGAGAATTTACATGTTAAGTATTGAATTTAAATTGTAAATAGAGGTCACAAATATCATATTCTTAAATTGAATGAAGCATGCTATATGAATCAAGCCTATTTGAAAACTAGGACCCTACTTTAATATCATTAGGTGAGGGTGGGCCTAGTTTTGAGATTAGAGCCAATCACTAAATCAAGAGTGAGTTCATTGGGAGGTGATCTGACTTGTGTTGAAATGCCTATTTTCGACACCTAGATACTTTGTTATATAGTGATTTCCTTGTTTTAACTCAAATTAGCATCTTTGAAAACAAAATACAATTGATGGAATAATCAAATCAAATGAATATAGAGAAAGAAAAATTGGAAACCAAAATATCATACACAAGACACAAAGATATTATGCCCATCATATAATCTTATCATTCAAATAACTTCAAATATTACAAGGTATCCCTTACTGGGAAAATGACCCACAAAAAAATACAAAAAACTTTAGATAGAACTTGTAAACCCTAGCAATATCCCACACCATTGTATGATCCTGAAGTTTCATGTTTCTCAATATGTAAGTGTATTTCCTTAATAAAACTCACATATATGTGTATGTCTCCATTGAAACCCACATACACATGCACAAAGAATGTATGAAAAAAATTGTATGGTGTGACCTATTGTTGCATCTCCAATCTGTTGAAACCCACTTGTAGATGCCTCTATTCTCTCTTCTCCCTGACATGTATTGATCTCTATATGGAATTCCTTCTCCTCTTATCCAATATATCCTTGAATCATAGTCCTTTGTGACCCAACCTTCTTGAAAAAAGGTCCTTTTCTACTCTCTGAAGTATCAAGTGTCTCCTCCTTCACCATGTCCATGCTTTTATAATATTGAGATATGGCCTAAACCTTATCTCCAAAGTGATTGACAATTGAGATTACTTATCACCTCACTCACTAGTACATTGGGCCCATCTTTTGACAATTTAACGATGCAGGTTTGTCTCCACAACATCTCAAGTACGACGAAGAATACAACCCATTTTTCGTCGCATCACATCAATCGCAAGTGTGACGAACATTGTTCTATTGCAAAACCCATTAAAACTTTTTCCATACCATTGACCATCGTGCGTCATAAATGTAAGATGTTTTCATCCCAAATCTAGTATTTTTTCGTCACTAGTGAGTCATAGGAGAGACTAACCTACGATGAACATGGATCAAAATTGACCAATGTCCACAACCATTGTCATCATAGGTTGGTTTTACAATAGACCAATGTTTTTCATTAGTCAATCATACCATCGACCACCATTCGTCCCAAATACAGTATGTTTTCATCCCAAATCCAATATGTTTGCATCTCTAGTGAGTCATAAGAGTGACTAACTTATGATGAATGTGGATCACAATCGACCAATGTACAAAACCATTTTCATCGCAGATTGGTCATTCGATTGACCAATTTCCATTGTAATTTCTCCGTACCATCGACCACTATTTATCCTAAGATCAACTAGGCTTCGTTGGATAATCGACAATGCATTGAAAAACTTATAGTGATTGCAACGGTGGTTGGGCTAGATTACTAACGTTCTGTTAGTCATATGATTGATGAACCATGGTCAAAGGTCAGATGAATGTTTCATTAATTTAAAAAATATATAATTGGGATCATGTTGAGCTGAGTAAGACATATTGAGCCATGAGTTAATATTTATAAGGTTAAATCTATACTATTTGGTACTCATCAAAGATACCTTCAAGATCGAAGCCTATAACTTTAAAATACCTAAAAATAGTCACCAAATGATTTGTTCTTATTGTGCGGTCCTTAGTTTCTTCCTTTGATACTTTATTATATTCTCATAAAAATTAATAGACACATAGGAAATATCTTCAATTATTTTTTTTCCATATCCTACATGGATACATTAGGACAAAAAACTTTATTCACATTCTTTTGCAATCATTTCCTCCAAATGAATTTGTTGTAACATTATGATAGTTATGTTAGTACCTTAGCAAATAAAATGTAGTCTCCCCATGATAAATAAAATTAAATATGTCTGATAGCATCATAAACATAAATGAATATATGTAATACTTGAACAAACCCTAAATATCTTAGGGAGAAATATATGCAATACTTGAACATATCAACAAAATGGAAATCAAATCAAGACATAAAAAAACAAACACAATATTAGTAGGGCTTATGAGAAAAGAATAATGGTATATAAAACATTTGAAGAGGCACATGCATAAACGAAGGTAGAGAAAAGTGTTAAGGAATGGATGAATGAGAATTTGGCTGAGGGTGAGGTTTTAAGTAGAGAAGATTTTCCCAGTGCCTATGCTCAATATATTTTAAAGAGATGGTAATCAATTAATTGACCACAATGATGATGATTATGGAATATACCAATAATCCATACTCTTGACATTGTATTTGAAGGTACATTACAAATTGGTATCAGAGTGCAAGTTTACAAAAATAACACTATATAGGCTCAAAGATAGTAAGTTTATCCAGACACCTATCATGTACCATGGGTAATATTTCTCTTGACACAATTGTTTATGTATTTCCTCTTCACATTTCCAGTACCTCACAACTTGCAAAGAAAATTACAAAACTGCCAACTTTAGTGAATCATGAGATGTGTAAAATGCCAGTGTGAGAATCTTGTTCTAGATACAAATAGTGCATAAATAACACATTCATTGGGCCATTCGAATTGGGATGTAACCAAGGTGGTTTTGGAATATGAGAAGTTAAAATGTTTCCTTCAAATATATGGCATCCATTGGCTTAGTTTTAGCATGATATTCGGGGCAATTTTGTCACAATTCGAAGAAGTGGCAAGATGTGTGTTTTCCATGTGAAAGATGTCAAAAATTCCACAAAGGAGATGTCTAAAAACATACTTCAAAATCTACAAATCTATGTAGTTTTAGTAACCTATTACCTGAAGAGGAGAGAAATATGCTAGATTCTAGAATACCACCTCTAGTCTCTGTTAAGAACCAAATATCAATATAGCATAGAAAAACCTCAGAATAGGTACTCAACGCCTTGAAAAAGAGATAATTTTAGATAATAATCCTCTTCGACGGCGCAACCTCCTTTTACCCCACATAAATTTTCAAGTACAATATGATGCCAAATGAAAATGTCTCCTTGGTATTTATAGGAGACTAGGAGGTATAATTACAACTAATGGAATAAAGCCCACATAAATAAAATAGCATTACTGATGTAATATGCCCCAATTAAGGGGTAATGAGCCAATATTAGGGCTTAACATGCCCCTCCCCTTGAGACAAGTGGTGTCCACAACGCTTGAGTAACTCTAGATTCTTCTATATAAAAGACTCATCTTCCCAAGTGGAATATTCAGCCGGTAGTTTCCTCCATTTAATGAGATACTCTGAAATGGATCTATTCCTTAGCTGGTGAATTCTTGTCTCAGTGATGGCTTCAGGCTCCAATATGAATTTTCTTTCCTCATCAAGTTCTGGAAATATAGTTTGAAATGGGATCTTGTCGCCTATAACCTTATTTAAGCATGAAACATGGAAAACTGGGTGTACTCGTGAAGATGCAAGCAACTCCAATTTGTATGCCATAGTACAAATATTTTGCAACACCTTATAAAGGCCATAGTAATTTGGTGATAATTTATTATCCTTCTTGGCTTGCTTGAGGGACATCTGTATGTATGGTTGTAGTATTAAAAACACCCAATCCCCTACTTCAAAACTTCTTTCACTACGATGTTGATCTACTTGTTATTTCATGCGATTATGTGCCATGGTCAGGTTATCCTTTAATATTTGGAGAACTTGTTGTTCATTCTTGATGTGATCTTCCACTGCTTGAAACTTGCATTTTTCTTTTAGATAAGAAGTGATGGAAGGAGGGTGGTATCCATAGAATTCCATAAATGGTATCATTTTTGTTGCAGTATGAAAGGAAGTGTTATATCACCATTCTGCCAAGGGTAACCATTTGAACCATTATGTTTGTTTATCAGAGACAAAGCAACGAAGGTAGCCTTCCAGACATTTGTTCACTATCTCAGTTTGTCCATAAGATTGAGGATGATAGGATGAGCTATGAGCTAATTGAGTACCC
>JZKD02S1979824.1:73969-93184 GCA_000966675.3 Picea glauca
ACTTAATTTTACAATGTTTTTATTGGGAAAATATATAGTTTTTCTATTTTGAAAAATATTTATTTTTATAATAAAGTGTATATGAAAATATAAAAAGTAATTCCAAAATATTTATTCTGGTTTTAAAAACTGCCATTTCAATACCAAAAGAATTTGTAAAAAATATTTAAAATCACAAACTTGCTCTCTCTTAGTTGGGAAGATTATCTTCCTTTATCTATATACCTATGCTTTAATGATACAATTGAGCCCCTCCACTCTCCCTAAACTTTGAGGTCATTAGTTTTGAAAAGTGGAAAATGGACACTTTACTTTTGTAGTTTTACAATTAAAGCATGGAAGTGTCATGCCATTGCAATGATATTATATTAGTACTAACACAACCACAAATTGTGGTGTTTATGAACGCCGATAGGCAATGAAAGTACAAGGAAAGACAATTCAAAAAAATATGTTATCAATTTTGCATTAAATTTATTATAGATGTTTAAATTTTACAAGATTAATAAAAAAGAAATATAAGATATTTATGAGGAGAATGTAAATTTATTTTATATAATTAGATTAATAATTAAAAAAATATTTTTTGTGAGGTGTAGGACACTCGGTGATGGAGTAGGGGTGTGATGTTAAGGTACTGTGTGATGTTAAGTCACCTGTTTGAAACCTGTGGGGAAAGAATCCATCCATGTTAAGGGTTGGTGTGGCTCAGGCCGGGTGATTTTGAGGGCTTAGATGCCCCTGAGTAGCGGTTTCTTGGCCACAGACTAATCCCGTAGCTCAAGAACAAACCACAAATATTTATTGCTTTGATTTATATGAAAATGGTTCTTCAAAAGTCTTTTTACAATAAGAAAATATTGAAGGAGGGCTTCAACTTTAGAATTAAATTGTGATCAGCATCACACACAATGCTTGGATTTATATGAAAATGGTTCTTCAAAAGTCTTTTTACAATAAGAAAATATTGAAGGAGGGCTTCAACATCAGAATTAAATTATGATAGCATAACACACAATCTTCTTAATAATATATAAACACATCCATATCTTCTTCATGAGAAAAATGAGAGAATGATTTGATCATCTCAAAGAATTTTAATAGAGTATTGCAATTAGTGATAAAAGATAAATTGATAGGTCAACCTCAAATATCTCATACTTAAAACTCAAAGTTACAAGATACAATTAAGATCAACCCCGAAGAAATTCATTATGAAGTTTATTCATGAGAAATGTTATTCATTACCAAAAATTTGGCATCCATGTATGTGGTTGAAAATACTCCATGATCATACAAGAAAATTATGTAGAAGAATACAAGAAAAACACTCAACAAATCAGCCTTATGCCCAACTCTGAGATTCAAGCATAAAGTTGAGAGAAGTGGTGTAGAAGAATAGAAAGAATGGAGAAATGGAGATTTCTTTATTTTGATCAGAAGCTTGATTGTGTATCCATGGTTGTACCTTCTTCTTCCTATGATATTCTTCCCAACCCCTCTGAGAATACCTATTATTGGAACCCTTGATGAAGCCTCTCTTCTCTTTTTAAGAAGAGATTTTCTAACTACTTGAGTAGTTAGGGTTTTCTTCCTCTCTTGAAATTTGTGTACAAGTTTCTTGTTGAAACATTCCATTTAATTAGTGTCTCACTAATTCCTCATTAATGAAATTATATCATCAATATATACATATCTAAAATGGGTCCCTTTCCCTTTTTAATAAAAGTTTTTAAATAAACTTTTATTTTCATAATTTAATTAATTTCTCATTTAAAATAGGAGGAATGTGTTTTAATTTTCTGAGAATAATAATCAAATTTTAAGAAACGGAAATTTCTTATGATGTGATCTTAATCTTCTTATATTTCCAACGATATAAATTTTGCACAAATCCGTCGCCCGGATCTCAAGATATGAGCTCGTGAATTTGAGTTGTCACGCAAGCCCATTAAAAATGTATCTGACTAATATTTTAATTTATGAGAAAAATATATAAACTTTCATCAATTGAAACCTGTACCACCATCTTCTACATCAAAATATATTTCCAACGGTATAAATTTTGCACAATTCTGACACCCAAATCTCAAGTTATGGCATCTGCAAGATAGTGTCTCACCCACTGTCGATCTAATGTCTTTGGGCAATCTCAGCCTTTGATTTCAAATTCATTTCTCCCTCTTTGAAATTTCAAATTTTATTCATAAATATTATCCCACTTTCATTGGGACATTAAAAATATTCATGGTATACAATACTAAGTATTTCATACACTTAGCAAGAAACAAAGAAGAGAAGAAATTATGGAGCCTAGAGAATTCATCCCTTGGAAAGTTGTTGAATAAAATAATATTTTTTTGGAACCTCGTCATCGTCCACCTCATGCCTAGTTAGCAGTAAGTCATCACTGATTCATTTTCAAGTCATATCCTACGTGTCAGAAACTCATTAGATGCCAAATATAACCAATAATATGTCGCCATATGTCGCAAATTGTATGTTTCCACCTGTCTCCAATGTTGAGTTGTCATGTGTCATGACCTCATTCATTGTCATGTGTCATATTCTCATTCACTGGTTTTCATGCCTTGGAATATCTTTGAGAATTTGGCTAAGTAGGGGAGATGGTACAGGAGGGGAGGAGGGAAAATTGTGGGTAGAGGAAGTCGAGGGGGTAGTTTGTAGACTGCGGGGATGGATTGGTGGGTTGGGGAGTGAGGTGAGTAAGGAAGTGAGGGATGACTGGTGGCTTCCCACCCGTGAGCTATATTACTTTAAAAAAAAAAAATAGGGAGAGGGTAAGGAGATGAGAGGGGGTGAGGGTAATTTGTAGGTTCCGGAGGGATAAGAGTGATGTAGGTTGTAGGGGGGAAGTTAAAGTGTAGGAAGCGGATTTATGAGGATGGCGAGTTTGTGGGGATGGGAAGGTGAGGGAAGTGAGGAGATGATTATTCCAACCCATGAACTTGGTGAGGAGATGATTAGTTAGGGGGAAAGGGGAGAAATCTAGAAGACAGAAGTGAGGGAGGATAAATGTAGATAGCGGGAGTAGGGGTGAGGAAGGTGAGGGGGAAAGGTGGAGGAGGGTGATGGGTGTCTTCCCCCCACCATAGATTCAAATACAGCTTGAAATATGGTTAAGTATGGGAGAATAATGGATAAGGGAGTGGAGAGGGTGGAGATATAAGGAGAAAAATGCTTAAGTTTTGAGATGGATAGAGGTGAAAGGTGAGAGAAATAAGTGATGAGAATACTTAGCTAAAATTTGAAAAAGGATAGAAGAACATGATATTTAGAAAGATTAATCAAAATCAGATCTGTGGACCAGATCTTGAATAACTTAGGC
Source organism: Picea glauca (assembly GCA_000966675.3). Classification (NCBI taxonomy): domain Eukaryota; kingdom Viridiplantae; phylum Streptophyta; class Pinopsida; order Pinales; family Pinaceae; genus Picea; species Picea glauca. The sequence continues at coordinate 77,319 of JZKD02S1979824.1, forward strand.
ATACGGAAAAGGATTTATGATCCGAAAAATGTGTGGCGAAGCTGTGACTAAGGGCTACAGAATGAACTTATAAAATTTCAAAAATTTCTTGTTTTGATATCAAGGATTTTATGAATCCAAGAGCGGTAAAATATAGATAACCAAATTTTGGTCAACATGTTTATAGTCTAATGTTAAGGCCACTTCCATAGATCATAATATTCTCCCTTCATGATATTCCCCTACAAATTATCCCTCCCTCTTCAGTTCAGAGTTAGTTACACCTCAAATAGACTAGTGGAAGTCACTCATGCATGGAAACCTCAATTTTATCACCAGCAGTTGCATGTTCACCTCAGTTTCCTCACCAAGAGTGTGCATATCTCATGCACGTGTCGAAGAGGGAACATATCTTATGATTGCATGTGTTTCTTTGAATTCAACATGTGTGACTCAATTAACAGATGATTGCATGGACAGATTAGCTAGGACTAGGTGGCAGATTACTTCGGTTTCTTTCAATGAGTGTCTATATCTCTCTATATCACTATTATGGAAACTTCATTTAGCCATGTAGAGTGTATCATGTGTATTTTACCATTTTACTCAATAGTTAATACAATTCTTTCATTCTACTCTCTTCTCTTCTCTCTCGCAATCTTTGTGTGTTCATTTTCTACTAGCTAGGTTTGTATTGAAAACTTCACATGGTATCGGAGCCTTGATTGTCAGGAGAAAGAACACAAGAATTTTTATTTGAAGGTATAGGAGGAATATGCAGCCAAAAAATATGAATTACTCATCAACAATACTTCTCATGCCTCATAATTGCTTCAAGTGGAAGCTGAAAATTTTATCGGATTACTCTAGCAACAACAATACTATCGGATTACTCTAGCAACAAAGATTAAGCCAACTTTGGATATCGAGAAGAAAATGTATATAAACCACATGGATGAGGCCTATGGCCTTCTCCATGTATCTATGTCCCCCGATATTTTGTTTCACATTGAATAGTGTACCATACTAGATGAGATTTGGACAAAGTTGGAGGATCTCTTTGGAAAACAGGAAAAAATGAGAGGCCATATGCTCGAATTAGAGCGAAATTCCTTAGATCCAAGGAATTTTTATAACATCCGGGACTTCTTTATGAAGTTCAAGTCCCTTCTCCTTCATATAAAGGGATGTGGTGTTGACAAATCAACTCAAGAAACCCAATTTATCCTTTCTATTCTGGAAAAATGTGGTCTTTCTTATGCTATTTTCATCTCATCTTTCCGTACAAATAGATTCACTTTAGGATAAACCTATAAAATGCAGAAATTAGATAAGTTTATTGAATCCCTTGTGCATGATCAATACAATCTCATCAACATGGGGATAATCAAGGGATCCAATGTGCATGCACTTGTTGTGCATGAGAGAAGTAGTGCATGCAATCTGAAGACCAAGAAAAAAGGAAAGGGAAAGGCACGTGCAGATCCAAAGAAGGAATGGTACTCCAAACCGTTTGATGCTTCCTCAAACTCCAAAGGTGGAAAAGGAAAGAACAAGAAGAACAAATGTGGTTACTTCAAACCACGGTTATCATCCTATGTCTGCATGCATGAAGAAACAGATCGATATGATGGCACAGATTCTTAGGAAGAACAACCTTGGGGATAAAATTCCCTAATCTTCCAAGAAGAAGTCGTAATATTAAGACAAACGAGGTAAATATCATGCATTGATTTCCATTAAATCTTCACCTTATACATGGAGATTATATTTGGGTGCATCCCACCATATGGAAGCAAAAGAGAATGTTTTATCTTCTATTTATGCATTCATGGGTCCTCCCATACTCATGGGAGATGATAACTATTAGCACAGGGGAAAACACAGGGTTCAACGCTACAATAGTGCACCAACAAAAACCTAACTATCGGCCCTTTCGGCAACACCTATGAAGTAGATGAAGTGTCACCCGAGGTAGAGGTAGGGTTGGTTGCAGGACTCAAGTATCTACAACCTTAGCTGGGACATAGATATGTGATTGTAATACTTAAAAGAGAACTTACCACTGAGATTTCATCAATATTTAACTATTATTTACTCCACAGATAAAATAGAGCATCACATCATTCATCCATTTATGGTGTATCTAAGCACTTATCATAAAGAGGTAGATTAAATATAGCATATTCAAGCACAAATCACATTCACATAGGTCAGATCTACATCCATATACATCATTAGCACAAAGCATAAACAGATCTATATATCTATATCAAAGCACTTAGCAAGTAAAGGCATAAACACATCAACACATGGCACAAAGAACAATAACACAGTATTTAAGTGGTTCACCCCCACCCTAGGAATACATCCACCAACTCTTATTCTTTATTAGCCTCTTCAATAGGTTACATGCATAGAGCCTCAAAACGCTTACTCTGCATAGCACAAGAGATCTGCGTAGCTCGCTAGATCCTCCCTTCTCGAGCTAGGATGAAGCACTAAGCCTTCTACAGTCACTTGCAATCAGCTCTGCAAGCTTCACACACTATGCATAGAGCACTTACAATCCTTCAATCACATAGATCTAGGACTTATCCAACTGCCTTTCTTATTCTCACTACATCGCCTTAGCATCTATTTATACTTTACAAAAATAGGCCTAAACATGGGTAAACCCATGGGCCGACATCCCATACCCGGTACATAATCCCAATTCCCAAAAAGGACCCAAAAAGGGGTTGAGATCCCACGATATCTACTTCGTCTTGCGCTCCTCCTTCAACAGGCTGTCAAAGTTCCAAAATAGGTCAAACTTGACCAAGGATCTCCCAAAACTTGGTCAAGAGCCAACAGGCCCCCAAAAATCACCTGTGACTTGTCTCGAGTCAATCGGATCTGGGTATTTCTTCTTCGAAAGCCTTGAGATGGGATCGAGATACTTTGACTTGTTTTTGTTCCATGACCTCATGTGCAGTGAACTCTTGGATGACTACCTCATTCATAGGTCCCTCGAGACGTTGTTCAGCTGCAGTGACAACCTGCTCCATTTCTGCTCCTCGACCTTCAATCTCTGTGAACAATTGATAGCCCTTATATTGTACAGGTTGGAGCCTCTAAGTTACTTCCATAACTCTGCTCTAGATAGTGTGGATCTATTTTTGGGCAGTGTGTTTCTCTTGGGAGAACTTCATTCTTTCCACAGCTGACAGGGGCTTCAGTTGTGCCTGTATATTTTTGGCTTGATACTTCACCTCTTGGAGTTGTGACTCCAGTGCCTTCAGTTCTGGATTCTTAGTGAGTTGCTTGTAGGTCTAGGCACTTCAATCAGTGAGTTTCTTGCATTCCATAGCAAGGGATTGTATTCGCTCAACTGGGCTTCGAGCAGTCGCTTCTCTTTGATCCCTTACATCCTGTGGAGTCTTGGGCACTGCGTGGAGCTCTAAGTCTTGTATGAATTTCTATAGTTGTTGGATAGCTTTTGTGAGCTTCTTTACTTGCTTCGTGACTCGGTCCTCTACCTTTATTTCTATGACTCTCATAGAGATAAGTGCTCTACTGACCGCTTCTTTCACTTCGAGTTGTTATGCGAGCAACTGTTCATTCCCTTGCTGCATCTGTGCTTTTTCTTCATCGAACTTATCTTGGAGAGCAATATTTTCCTATTTTGCAGTTCAGCGCTACTCTACAAGTACTCCTTGCACTTGCATCAATGCCTGGGTGGCTTGTTTTGTTTCCTCTTGTGCTCAGCGAAGACGAGCTTTGAATGTCTCAGCTAGTCGGTGGAGTTGGGTTGGCTCATCTCCCAACTCTGGTTGTTCCGATGGAAAAGGCACAGTGGAGACAGTGCGGCTGGACTGAAGAGCCTACTGTACCCCTCAAAGCTTGACTTCAATCCTATCATACATTTCTTCCTTCTTCGCTCCTTGTTTTTCTGCTATCTCTAGTGAAGCATCATTTAGGGTTGTGATGATGAAGTCAAAATCATCGGAGGTGAGGATAGTCTGCATCTTGGTCATGGTGGCTTTCGATTTCTTCCGTGAAGAGGGTCTCTGGGGAAAAGCCTTCCTCTTCTTCAAGGGGTCGGTCTCATCTCTCAGCAGTGTTACTTCACCTTTCTTTTATTCATCTTCTCTACCATTCATCTCTTCTATGTTGTCATCACCTCCTCGCTCAGGTGATATAGAAGCAATCTTCCCTGAGGCACTGCTTAGGTCTTGGACATCTTCAGTCTACTTTGTTTTGTTAGGTCTAGGTGTATCATGCACAGTTTCTAGCCTATCAGAATTGGACATCTCTACAGGGTCTATTGGAATAAGGAGGTCTACGGACTAGTACTTAGTGGTCTCCTCAAGGTCTTCTTCTGAAATCTTATAATATGACTAAATTTGTTCTTGATGTTCATCTGCTTGTGCTGTAATGTAGATCAAGTGTCAATATGCATTGAACTTCATTAGATTTCGGAACCTTTGCAAGGTGTTTGGGGTCATGCGAGGCTCATCTTTGATGGCTCACTTTATCTGGAGGTAGTATGTATGAAACACAACATTCGACTGCCATTGTTTGTTCATATCATTTTAATACCACAGGGTATCAAAATTCGTGGCTAGTGGTTCAAATGGCTCTATGTCGGGGAAGGTCGCTCCTTCTGGCATATCTCAGGAAAAAACTTCAATGAGGACCAGGAGCCAACTGAAATGAAACTCATAACCTTGATCTTGTGCTTCTCAGCAATCTAGTTCCAACTGGTTAACTAGGTACTTTGCCCAGTTCATTTGTAGGCCTTTTGCGCATTTCCCTGCGAGGTCAACGACAAAGACGGTGGCCTGCGTAGGTAAGTTATTTCTTACTAACTTTCTAGTGATCAATTAACATGCAAGGCGCACTGCTCCACTCTGGATGGAAGCTACCTTGTAGCCTCTTGTTCCCTTATCAACATCGCCATAGGTGTCCTTGATCTTCTATGCTAGTGCGTGATCTGCAAATTTTTCTCGATAAAATTCCTGTGGGTAAGGTCCTTGCATACTCAGGCCTATGATATTGTGGATCAGTGTTGGCTCAACTGTAATGCGACAGTATAGCCATAATTCACCACCATGGTAACAGGAAACCAACATCTTGACATGGGTGTTTACTTCCTAGTGTCTTCCGAAGTGTGGGATCTTCATGACATTCAGTAGGGTGGACTGCGTGAGGTCCATAGTCCACTGTTGAGGGATGATCTTCGAGTTCTTTCCTTTTTTTCTAGTTAGGTACTTGTATGGGGCGAGCATACCATAGACCTTGCGATCTCCAAGGTTGAATTCATTGAACTTCAATGATGCGATCTTATCCTGGTCTGTTCGAACTACGCATATCCCCTTCGGGAGGTATGCAGTGACCATGGTGTACTCAAAATAATGTGGTACACTATCATGATTCATCGTGCCAGCTAGAGGCAGAATGTAATCAGGAAATATGGTTGGAATTAGTTTTGCATTTGCAAGGTCGTCTTTATGTTTGGTTCTCTTTTCTGCTGATGGTCGGGATGGTCCGGCTCTGCGAAAAGTTGACGGAGAGGCTTACAGTCCTCTCATCGATGACACTTGTACACTTGTAAACATCAACATGACTCTTTCAGTCATGAGGTCGATCAGAACTTCTTCAACAACTTTCTCCACAGTGTTGAACTCGTCTGACATACACGCTTGGGGTTGGAAGTCTTCGGGTTCAGGGAGTAACTTAGACATTGCAATAGGATAGACGGAAATGGAGAAATGATCATTGTGTACAATCAACGAGTTCATGGGCTCAGATTCACAGTTAGAAAAAGTGTTCTCGGTGCATGGCACGGTGGGATAAATAGATAACTTGGTAACAAATCTCTTGCAACAGGCGATAAGCCTTCATTAACTATGTTATTTTTGTTATGGCGCGGTCCAACAGTCTGGTGGCAAACCATAAATGCCTTTATGCTTGTTCGGTGGGTCGGTCGAATGGTTATATTGGCCCCAATGGCTATATTTCTTCGCCAGGGCGAAGTTCCATGTGACGTTGTTCTGTTATCGCGACGAAGTTCCAATTTTGAAAATTTTCCTTTTGCGAAGTTCCCTCTGGAACCTTCTACAACTTGTCGATCTTAGCTCTCTTCTTACTTAGCTTCCTAGTCTTCTTCCCAGTGAGATCTGTCTCTGTATTCTGTTTTCCATTCTGATTCTTATCTATTTTTGGCATAGTTACTTCGCATTGTTGAGATTCTTTCCTAGGATTTGAGGGTGATCCTTCTTCTTTATTTGGAACAGGTACTTCAATCTTTTGTGGGTCGTCTAGTGTTCTTGCAATTTTGACATCTGGGTATCTGGTTTTAAATAGCTTCAATCTATTCTTATGTTCTTCAATCAAGTGTGCGATAGTTCTAGTCATGAATTCTTTTAACTCTTGCTTCTACTGTTCTAAAACTTCCTCTTCTTCTTTCCTTCTGTCCTGATCTCTTTCAATCCAAGGTTTTCTGAGAAACATGGTAAATGAAGCGTTGTTCTCAATAAATTTAATAATCTCAAAATCTTCCACAATTGAAGTTCCATTGGCATTCATAGATATATGGGTGAGCTTTCCACATAGGTTTATAATCTTTCCTTTGAATAGTCATATTCCTCCCAATGAAGGAATCATAGCAGGCCTCCCTACAGCTACACAAGTTTTCTCTGTCATGATATTTACCTGTGTTTCCTCATCTAGAACACAGTCAATGTCAAAGTCTCCTATTCTTTCTTCAAGGCATTCTTTTTCTTTGACGATATCTGATAAACTTATATGTCGGTGATCATTCAAGGTTTCTTTCATATGTAGCAATACTTTTTCTGATTCTTTCTGGGGTTCTGCCATAATCTCAGTTTCTGGATCTACCTTAGGGTTTTCATGTCTCATGTTCATTTCTTCAAGCCTAGCAATCATTCTAGGACAATTCAATACTTCATGGTCCATAGATTTGCAACAAAGACATCTAGGTTTTTTCCCAGGGCATTCCTTAGAAAGATGTCCTGGTTTTCTCAATTGTAACAGAGGGTTAATCCTCTCTTTCTTTTAGATGATTCTCAGCTCTTTCTATACTACGTGTTAGGGTCGTAGTAGCTAACCTACAAACATTTCTTTCTAGGAACCCGCATCCACTTGTTAGTCCAAACATTCTTTCTATGTATAGGTATAACATATTTTTCACTATTCTTATCAGATCTACTCATATCAAATATTCTTTCATCTATTAATGCCCTAGTTTTCAAGCTAGGACAGAATCTATCAAACATACATAGATCCATACTATTGAAACAAAACTTTTCACTTATCTTACTTCTACAGAGCACAAAGCTTTCAGATCTAGAACTTTTCAATATTCTTACCTTTATCAGAGAACAGAGCTTGCAGATCTTACCTCTTTTAATAAAAAATTCTCACTTTTACCTTTCTCACAGCACAAAGCTTTCAGATCTTACCTCTTTTATTCAGATCAGACTTCTTTTCCTTAGCACAAATTTTGTCAAACTAAGTAGAGTATTGCACACTAGAGTGACAGATCTATGCACAAAGCTTTCATAATTTCAGGTCGGATCTTTGCACAAAGATTCTTCTTCCTCAGTTCCTAGCAATCACAGTTTCAGGTCTCAGAAATGGAACCATTTGTTGGCATAGGGGTATACCCAAGGTTTAACGCTACAACAACGCACCAAAAAAACCCTACCTACCAGCCCTTTTGGAAACACCTGCAAAGCAGATGAAGTCTCACCTGAGGTAGAGGCAAGGGTGGTTGTAGGACTCAGGTGTTTGCAACCTTAGCTGGGACATAGATCTGTGATTGTAATACTTAAAAGAGCACTTAGCATTGGCAATTCATCAATATTCAACCATTATTTACTCCACATATAAAATAGAGCATCGCATCATTCATCCATATCTGGTGTATCTTAGCACTTATCATAAAGAGGTAGATTAAATCTAGCAGATTCAAGCACTAAGCACATTCACATAGGTCAGATCTACATCCATATACATCATTAGCACAAAGACTAAACAAATCTATCTATCTATATCAAAGAACTTAGCAAGTAAAGTCATAAACACATCAACACATGGAATAAAGAAGAATAACACAGTATTTATGTGGTTCACCCCCACCCTGGGGCTACGTCCACCAAATCTTCTTCTTTATTAGCCTCTTCAATAGGTTACATGCACACAGCCTCAAAACCCTTACTCCGCAGAGGATAGGAGATCTACACAACTCACTATATCCTCCCTCTCTGAGATAGGATGCAGCACTAAGACTTCTACAGTCACTTGCACTCAGCTTTGCAAGCTACACACAGTATGCACAGAGCACTTACAATCCTTCAATCACATAGATCTAGCACTTAGCCAACTGCCTTTCTTCTTCTCACTACATCACCTTCGCATCTATTTATACCTTACAAAAATAGAACTAAACATGGGTAAACCCATGGATCGACATCCCATACCTGCTACATAGTCCCAATTCCCAAATACGACCCAAAAAGGGGCCGAGATCCCGCGATCTCTACTTTGTCTTGCGCTCCTCCTTTGTCAGGTTGTCGAAGTTCCAAAATAGGTCAAAATTGACCAAGGATCTCCTGAAACTTGGTCAAGGGCCAACAATAACCCAGTTGATGTCATTGGCCAAGGGAGATTAGAAATCCCACACGGAAATTTTTAGAATGTCTTTCATGTTCCAAAATTTTCCATGAATATACTCTTCATTTATCAAATAACACATTCTCGTGCAGGAAAAAGGGTGGAATTCACACCTAATTCCATAACCATATATGATATGTGTGATAAGTCTCCAAATTTTTTTGGTGAGGTAAACCTCCAATGTCGTTTGTATACTTTTAGTAAGTTCATTGCTAAATCTAATTCTTCTTTACTATTGAAGCATGTTGATGATACTAGTATATTATGGCACAAGAGATTCATCCATCTAAATGTAAAATACATGCAGCAACTATGAAAATAGGAAATTTTCACCAGCCTACCCAACATACATTTTTCCAAAGGATTTTGTGAAAGATGCATTCCTGGAAAACATCCCTAGGAGAAGTTTGAGAAAGGGAAGGCATGGAAGGCCTCCTCTCCTTTAGATCTCATCCACAATGATTTTATGGGACCCTTTCCTCATCCTTCCATCAATAAAGAAATGTATGTTCTTACATTTAATGATGATTTCTCACGATACACTTGGGTGTATTTTCTCAAGAAGAAGTTTGAGGTTTTTAAGCATCTCAAATACTTCAAATCACATGTAGAGACTCAGTCCAGGAGAAAGATCAAAATCCTCCCCACATATAATGGGGGGGAATATGTGAAACAATATCTCCAATATCTTTGTCCAAATGTTAGTATACAGCTACAACATGTAGTACCTTACACTCCACAACAGAACGAAGTAGCCGAGAGGAATAACATATCCTCAAGGAGATGGCCACTTGTATATTGCATGAAATATATCTATTGACCAATATTTGGGTTGAGGAACTTAACTATGCCAACCACATTCAAAACATATATCCTCATAGATATGTCAAGGAAAAGACTCCCTATGAGGCATGGAGTGGAAAAAAATTTGAATTCACCCACTTCTAAATATTTGGGTCACGAGCATGGGCCTACATAACCTTTGCAAAGAGGAAAGAATTGGATCTGCATAGTACCGCATGCATTTTCATGGGATATCTAGATGGTGTGAAAGGTTATATTTTAATTGATCCCTCTACAAATAGGCTCATCATTGATTCCAGTGTTTAGTTTGAGGAGAGTCCCTTGCATGCACCATTGGAGCCACATGTAGAGACCTTGGTACCACTACATGCACCACAAATCCTTGATGATGAGTCCACTCACTCACATCATTGTTTATATCTGAGCTATGAATATAATTTGGAAGATGATGAGAATGTTGATGATGATAATGCAGATGTTGAGCCACCATAGATTCCCAAGTGGGAATATATCACCCTACAGGCAGCACGAGACCTTATGGGGGATCCAACAAATTAGAGGAGGATGAGGTATCAGTTTGAGGATCCTCCCCATGCACTCACATTACTAAAATAGTGATGCCCATGCATTTCTATATGGTTATAGCGTCAGACCCACAGACTTATGTAGAGGATGCAAGGAATCCCTTATGGGAAGACGCTATGCAGGAAGAGTAAAAAACTCTCCTCAAGAACCAAACTTAGGATGTGGTTATGCTTCCTTCATACAGGAAGGTTTTCATATGAAAATGGGTTTATAGGACTAAGAAGGAAGAATATGGATAGGTGAGTAGGTATAAGGAAAGACCAGTTGCCAAAGGTTTTTAGAAAATCCAAGGGGTATACTATGATGATACCTTTTCTCACGTAGAAAAGATGGACTCCATAGGATTGGCCCTTTCCATTGCAAAGCACCTAGATCATGGTATATGAAGATGGATGACTACTTTCTCTCTTAGCACTTTGTCAGACGCAAATAAGGTTCAAACGTCTACATGATGAGGACCTCATACTCCTTGTTGATGTTGGTTCTCTATGTTGATGACCTCCTGATCATAGGCAATTCGAACTCAGAAATTGTTTCGTTCAAAGACATTTTGCACGATAGGTTTTCTATGATGCACATGGGTCCAATACATTTTTTCCTTGGTCTAGATATTAGTCAGGATGCTTCAGAAATCAAACAATCTCATACGAAGTATGTTTGAGATCACTTGGTTAGATTCCACATGACCGACTACAAGTCGACAGCCACACCCTTTCTATTTGGGGTACATATTGAGGATAGTGAGGATACGCTTGTTAGGACCATACAATGTACCTTTTTTCTCACACTTTTTTCTACCTTCACACCCTTGTTTCACTCACATTTAAACTCACATTATCACCTTACCCTATCTTTCCAAAGGTATACAACGTCTCTTCTCTTTACTATATGTTTAATCTGTTTTGCATATAATTTTACATTACTCTCGTACTTAACCATTGATCAGAAATGTATAAGTGCTGAAACAGTTCGAACTGCAGATTAGCATTGAGGCCTGTTGCTGAAACAGTTAAAGCACGCAACCCCTATGGCTGAAACAGTCTGTGGACTACGATGTTGAAACAACAACTCACACAGAAGAAGATGCTACACTCTATGTGTTCTACGATGCTGAAACAAAAACTCACACAGAAGAAGCTGCTACACTCTCCGTGGTCAACAATGCTGAAACAACAACTCACATAGAAGAAGTTGTTACACAGTTCGTGGTCAACGATGCTGAAACAGAAACTCACACAGAAGAAGCTATTACACAGTCTGTGGCCTATGATGCTGAAAAAACAACACAAAATTGTTACATTGACCATAGCAGCCGCACCTTGAGCTAGCATTAACCATCGCTACTGCCTGAGACCAAGATGCTGAAACAGTCAGAACACAAATCCCGTGGTTGAAACAACCCGTGATTTACGATGACGAAACAACATACAACAGCAGTAACGAGAAGACAAATAAAGAATCGGTTACTCCAGCCACAACAACAACACCCCACTCGGAATTTGTAATAGCATTCTGTTACGGGAGACTAGGATACCCTGTTCTAGTATAGAAATCAGATCTGACTAAGAATAGGATTTAGATATGCAAATGTAATTGGATGATAAAATTGTATTGAGGGGATTCTCCTATTTAAATAAGAGGAAATAATCATTAGATGGGACCTTCTGTTTTAGCTAAGAAAGTATTTTACAGAGAAGGACGTGTTTTACTTCAGATTGTAATATGATACAGTTGACAGATGAATAAAAGATTGTTCTGAGCATTTCTCTCTGGTTCCTCTCGTTTCAGGGGAATCTTGTGAGAAGGGAGGGACCACCTTCTTCACAAGATTCACCCATTAGCTTTATAGTGTGTTAGTGTTATTTATGTTCATGCCTTGATTAAATTTTGTTTTGCTGAAACACTACTTTATTGAACTCTGTTTTGCTGAAACACTACTTTTTGCTGAAACTCTTCTTTACTGATTGTTACATTGATTTCATATGATTCATGCTTGGGTAACTGTTAATCATTCTAGTTAGAAATCTTGTTTGGTGAATTTATGAAAGCTTGATAATCAGGGGCAGGTGCTGAAGATTCCTTCTTGGGGAATAGGGTCCTGTTCTCTGTTAGAGATAGTTATCCTTCAGTGCATGTAAATTATTTCAATTAGTAATGAGTTTATGAAAGTGTGTTAATCAGAAACAGGTGCTGAAGATTCATGCTTGGGGAATAGGGTCTTGTTCTCTGTTAAGAGGTAGTTAGTCTTCAGTGTATGTCAATCATTTCAATTAACAATGAGTTCATAAAAGTGTGGTGATCGGAAACAGGTGTTGAAGATTCCTGCTTTGGTAATAGGGTCCTATTCTCTGGTTATAGAATAGTTGGTCTTTCCTTTTGCAGTGTCTTGAAGGATTTCTTTTCCAGTTTGTTATTTCTTTAATGTAATCCAGGATTCTTTGGACAATTATTTCTTTAAACATTGAACTCTGCAACAAGTAGATTGCTTTCCTGTAATTCAAGTTAAGAACTTCAGTTTGTTCAAGGCAAAGTGTGATTAATATGTTTTTACTACAACTCTAGGTTGCTTTTGAGATTGAGCATATATAGTGCGTGGTTACCTTTGAAATAAACAGACTTCCCTRGGTTGACAATTTATGTAGCACTTGATTGTTTAGTTAAATAAGCAATTATAGTGACCAACATTTTGGCGCCGTTGCCGGGGAAGGTAATTATAGATTTCAAAAGCACTTATGATTTTTCAGATACAAAGATTGCATGAGAGGACGTGGAGACCCCAAATACACTGACCCTACAGGTGGCAGGAGCAGAGTAAGAGGAGGAAGAAAGACTTATATTGACGAGATTATATCAAAGTCTGAATCTGCTGCTCAACGACCAAACTCTCGGAAACCAAAATCCCAACCTTCATTTCAACCAAACTTTGAGACAGGGAAAGAAGTTTGGAGTCCTGAGACAGTCGAGAAACCAGCAAGAAACATTGAGGACAGAGAAAGCGCAGCAGAGGAGCAGACAGAAGAAAACATGGATGAGTACAATGAAGAATTGCATCATGAAGAACAGGTAGGTCGTGAAGGAGAGGTAAATGATGAAAACTCTTTTTCCACATTAGGATTTCCTATTGGTGATCTTCCTAGAGGGGTAGCCCCCATGAAGAACATTCTACTCTCAGCACTACCTAACTTTCATGGTTTGTCTTCAGAGGATCCTGGTGAACTCCTTTTTGAGTTTGATATATTATGCAGAAGTTATGATTACATTTCCAATGCTCAAAAATTAAAACTATTTCCAGCAACATTGAAAGGAAGTGCACTAAGATGGTTCATGAGTTCTGGAGGCCATGTAATCACAACATGGGACCAAATGAAACAGAAATTCCTAAATAAATATCAGGACTATTGTTGAACAAGAGAAAAAAGGGAGGAACTATTTAAGATGATGTAGAAAGAGGATGAAAATCTGGAGGATTTTGTAGAAAGGCTACAGTATAATCTACAAAGATCCAGTCACCCCAATATAAGTAAATATATTCTTAAAACTATATTATTAAAAGGAGTAAGGGATGGTTGTCTAGATATGTTGAATATGCTTGGAAAAGGGGACATATCTAAGGAAGAATATGATGAAATTGTTAACCTATGCAAAATATGTTCAAGAGGAGCTTCAAGAAATAGATCAAATAGCAGGGACACCACATTTTCAAGAGTCCAAAAATCAGCCAGTGGGGGAGAAACAAGAGCCAAAATAGGTAATTTACTTGAAGGTTTTAAAACTGAAATGTTAAGCTCTTTTGCCTCACAAATTGATACCCTGCAGATTCAAAAGAAGCAAGCAGAAGCAGAAGCAGCTATGTCCATCTTTTGTTCTAAATGCAGAGACAAGCACCCAAGAAGGGAATGTCCATTGGACAAAAATCCAATCTGCACCATCTGTGATAAAGATCATGAGACTCAACAATGCCCTTCTCTACTAGGAATCAAGGCAGCATTACAACCAACTGATGAAGAAGTTGAAGTTGTCTATCTACTGACACTGAGAAGACAATGGAAACCGCGGGGACAAGTTATGAATCCTAACATGCCACTTACATCTTCTAATTGTTGGAATAACTATCCTTCTTTCAATCAAATAAGTTACCCTCCCTATAATCAAATTCAATATCTAAATCAAATGAATTACCCACCCATGCAACAAACTAACCCACCCTTTGTTGATCCATCAATGTGGACTCCTTGGCCTCCACAACAACAACAACCATATCAGAACCAATGGAAACCAAATTGGAGAGGACAACAACCCCCCTTCCCAAATCAATTACCTCAATCACAATTTCTGCAACCACTCTCCTTACCATCAGGCACTCCACCAAACAATCAAATGATGAGACCCCAGCTACCTGTACAACCTAACCCTAACCCCAATAATAAAGTTGTGCAGTGTATTGATATTCATAACCAGCCTACATTTTCTCTTCTCCCTGTGGAATGAAACAATATTCATTTACGATCTGGGAAAATAGTAGAACCTATCATAGCCGATGTTACCTTTTCTGATAAAGAGGAAACAAAAGAGAATGATGTACCTGAAGAGGTACAATCATCCTCTAACAATGCTGTTGAAACAGCAAAACCACCATTTCCTGAGCGTTTAGCTTTGACTAAAATGCCTGAGCCACCTGCTTTCAATATTCAAGGGGAATTACAAAATATTTATGTCAAAATTCCTCTACTACAAGCACTCTGAGATGTACCAATCTATGTCGGGACGATGCGAGACATTTGTGTTAAGAAGCCTGGTAGGAAAATTAAGGATCCCCTCACAGTCCTTGTTATGGGTGACTTGTCTGCACTAATGTCAGGTAAAGCCCCCCCAGTTAAATATGGTGATCACGGCCACCCTATCGTCTCAGTACAAATTGGAAAAACGATAATCCCTCGAGTCCTGGTAGACTTAGGTGTCGCTATCAATATTATGACTCTGGAAACCTCGCAACTATTACAATTGCAAAATGAAACCAGAGACACCCCAACTATCCTAGAATTAGCTAACCGATCCACAATCAAACCAGAGGGAGTCATTGAATACCTAATTATCTCAGTGGAATACTGGAATTATCCAGCTGACTTTGTAGTACTACAACATAAAACAAATTTGGGGGGGCACCCTCTAATTTTGGGCAGGCCTTGGCTAGCCACAGAAGATGATTTTATCAGTTGTAGATGAGGTTCAATGACAATTTCCAACGGTTACGAAACTAAACAGCTTACCCTCTACCCTCATGCTACACCCTTGATTAATAATGATAATTCGGTATGGGTAGACTTTGATGATCAACTTACTCAACCCATTTTGACTATCGAACAAGCTTTAAGCTTTAAAGATGCCACTGAGGATGAAGTAATTAATAATTTTATTTGTGAACCCTCCTTTCTGACTCCAGAAACTCATAACCAACTAGCTGCACTATTGGAGTCAGATAATCAGGAAAACCTTAATTATGAAAACCCACCTCAAACATCTGCCACCATCTCTTCTAAAATCATACCAGTGGAAATTGAACCTGGCAAAACACTGAACATAAACCCTAACCTGACAGATGCTGAAACACAACAATTAATGAAGTTACTTCTGGAAAATAAAGAAGCATTCGCATGGAACTATACAAATATGAAAGGAATCTCTCCCGAATTATGTACTCATAGAATATATATTAAGGAAGATTGTCGACCGATCTGCCAATCTCAACGATGAATGAACCCTAATTTAAGAGAAATCCTTAAAGAAGAACTTCAAAAATTGCTCAATGCAGGGTTTAT
>JZKD02S1979824.1:93234-116218 GCA_000966675.3 Picea glauca
GACCTGATTGGACACTTCCCTTTCATATATCCTCTGATGCTTCAGATACTGCAATAGGAGTTGTCTTGGGACAAGAAGAAAATCATCTTCCTTATGCTATTTATTTCATTAGCAATAATATGACTCCTGCTAAACTCAATTATACAGTTACCGAAAAGGAATTCTTAGCAGTTATCTATGCTATTAATAAATTTAGACATTACATTACTGGCAATTCTACTTTTGTCCATACTGATCACTCATCTATCAAATATTTAATGAACAAACCTATCACAAATGATCGAGTTACCAGATGGTTATTATTATTGCAAGAATTTGATATTACAATTGCAGATAGACCAGGAAAAGAAAATGTAGTTGCTGATTTCCTTTCTCAGTTAAAACCTGATGATGATACCCCAGTAGATGATTCCTTTCCTGATGAATATCTATTTGCAGTATCTGCTCACTCACCTTGGTATGTAGACATCGCTAATTATTTGATTGCAAGGAAGTTACCACCACACCTATCCCACCGAGAGAAAAGAAGAATCATTCAACAAAGTGCTAGGTATAGCTGGATAAGTGGGTGTCTTTTCCACACAAGACCTGATCAAGAAATCCGAAGGTGCATTAGTGAAGATGAGGTTTATAATATACTAAAAGCTTGTCATGATGGCCCTTGTGGAGGGCATTTTGTTTATAAGAGAACAGTACATAAAATTCTCAGGATGGGGTATTATTGGCCCTCACTTTTCAAAGATGCAAAGAAATATGTCCGCGCCTGTGATAGCTGCCAAAGAGTGGGCCAACCTAATCATAGAGATGAAATTCCATTAAACCCCCAGATAGTACTTGAACCATTTGAAAGATGGGCCTTAGACTTTGTAGGACCCATTAACCCCCCATCCAATCAAAAAGTTTACATAGTGGTATGCACAGACTATATGACCAAATGGGTGGAAGCTAAAGCACTCCATAGAGAGACCGAAGAAGCAGTTATAGATTTCTTATTTGAAGACATCTTCATCAGATTTGGAGTGCCAAGAGAATTAGTTACAGATGGAGGACCTCCTTTCACTTCTCATGGTTTTAAAGCCACCCTTCAAAAATATCACATTCAGCATAGAATGACTACATCATACCACCCCCAAGCCAATGGACAGGTGGAAAGCACAAAAAAAGTAATAGAAGCCATTCTCACAAAAACAATGAAGGAAAACAGAAAGGACTGGTCTCACAGGCTCCCTGAAGCATTATGGGCCTATAGAACTACCTGGAGAAATACTACAGGATTCTCTCCCTATGAATTAGTCTATGGAAAGAGTGTTGTCTTTCCTGTGGAATTTGAAATCAAAACCTTAAGAACTACTTTAGTTGTTAACCTTGATTTGACCGATGCACAAACAACCAGGTTGTAGCAGCTTAATGAATTGGATGAAAAAAGACTAGATGACATTCATCAGACAACTATGATTCAACAACAAAGATCAAAATGGCATGACAAAACTATCAAGCATAAGCAGTTCCAAAAAGGTAATTGGTCCCAACTGTATGACTCTCGGTTCAAAGAATTTCAAGGGAAACTACGTACAAGATGGCTTGGACCTTACGAAGTAGACACTGTTTTACCCAATGGAACAGTAAGGCTCCTCACAATTGATGACTCTAAAACATCGTTACTTGTAAATGGTCATCGGCTCCGTCTGTACCAGCGCCCTATTTCCAAAGAAGATTTTAAGGCCACATGTGTGGCAGACTCTCATTACCTCTTTTTAGAGGGGGCTCCTACCCCTCATTGCAATTAATTCTTTTTAAGTTAATTTCTTTAGTATTAGATTAGATTTCGTTTACTAATAATCCCTGTCAAGAAATACCATGTTACAATCGATTTTTGTAGATTCCCGATCAAAGCACAGGCCTACTAAGAAAGGACGATCCTACTTCAAGAAGAGGCAAGCTTTCCCATTGCTGAAACACCACTGTTCAGCATCCCTTCGCTCTTTATTCATTGTTGAAACACCACTGTTTAGCAGCCCTTCGCTCTTTCTTCATTTCTGAAACACCATTGTTCAGCAACTTTTTGACTTTCCCCACTGCTGAAACACCACTGTTCAACAATCTTTCACACCATTTTCCCCCATCTCTGTTCAGCAACCTTTCACCATTTTTCCCATCGCTGAAACACCATTGTCAACAACTTTTCGCCATTTTCCCATTACCAAAACACCACTCTTCAACAACCTTTCACATTTTTCCCATTGCTGAAACACCATTGTCAGCAACTTTTCACCATTTTCCCATTACCAAAACACCACTGTTCAGCAACCTTTCACATTTTTTTCCATTGCTGAAACACCACTGTCAGCAACCTTTCACCTTCTCCCCATTGCCGAAACACTACGGTCCAGCAATTCTTCACAGTTTCCATTGACGAAACAACATCATTCAGCAATTGTTTCTCCCTTCTTTCTGTTGCTAAAACACCAAGTTTTCAGCATTCTCTTTCAATAATCTTTTGCGCTCTTATACTACATTTTGTCCTTCCAGTCAATAAATCCTTGATACAATTCATCTAACAAATCAAAAAGTATTTGCCACGGCTACTACAAAACTATTATGGACAGGCTCTATATTTTGTTTGAAGTACGAATCAAAAGGTAAAGGTGAGGTATGTAAATTTTATGTAAATTCAATTAATATATAGTTAATGAGAAGATTCCAACTCATCATTACCACTCATGTAAAATCATTATTAGCCACACTTAAAGGGGGGGCAGGAAATATCAAACCTTTTCACACGAATTAACCACCACCATTCCTATTTACCATCCTTTCATTTGTTTCACCACCATTTGCATGTCTTCACTCCAAAAACTCACTCTGCACAGAAGTTGTTACTCGACTCTTTGACGGTGTATTTTACTGAGATGTTAGCTATGGGAGGCTCTGTTATATGTTACGAACCCGCCACGACATCCCTGTTATAACTGTATCTAGAAGCCTATCAATTTTTTCTGCAGGCAGGATGGATCGGTTATTTTCAGAGACTCCAGGGGTATGATCAACAACAGGTTCTCCAATTTGCTCAAAATCTCCAGGAAGACCATTCCATTGTTCAAGGGGTTCGGATTTCAGTTACAGAAGAGGATACAGTGCAGGTTTCGGGTCTCCCTACCAATGGCATTCGCATGTTCAGCTGCAAACATATCATCCTCAATGCCCAGCAGGATTTCCTCTTGCCAGGGGAACAAATTGAACCTAAAGGCTGGGGTGTTCGACTCAGCTTGTTGCCGCCTCCATGGCCGGAAGTTGCAAAGTTCGTCAAACACTACCTCACCTGCGAAGGCCGATACCAGGTAGTCTACCAGCATGATTTTGTCGTGTTGTCTCATTTACGGCATGATAGATTGGTGAACATTCCTTATTATTTGCTCAGTTGTCTTAAAAATATGTCACACTACTGTAAAAAGGCCAAAGATCCCGCCCTTTCGCTCACCCATCACCACCTCATTCAACTTCTTATCCAAAAGGGTTTTTCCCAACAAAACCCTCCACTAAAAAACCCACCCATAGATCCCCAAGAAGCTGCTGAAATTCCCGAAAATCTTCAGGAACAGCATCCACAAAACCCTCCAGATTATCCAGAAGTACCTAACAGTCTGCCTACATAGCCAATCATTCCAATTAACCCCCCTACCATACCAAGCCCACCCCACACTTTACCAGAATCATCCACTCCTGCCCTTCATATTCTTAGTGATGATTTTGAACCAGACAATTCTCCCTGTCCCATCATTGAGGAAAAACCCCCACGTAAACGAAAGAAAATTCCTTTCTTTCCACCCTTTTTACAAAGAAAACAAACAAGGACCTCAACAAGGGTAGCCACTACTTCCACTACCCTAGAACCCCAACCCATCCAACTAATACCCCGTACACCTCT
This sequence comes from Picea glauca, assembly GCA_000966675.3. Taxonomy (NCBI): domain Eukaryota; kingdom Viridiplantae; phylum Streptophyta; class Pinopsida; order Pinales; family Pinaceae; genus Picea; species Picea glauca. The sequence goes on from JZKD02S1979824.1 coordinate 97,160, forward strand.
AACCTCCCAAATGTCAGAATCTTTGTCTATTCCACCCACGGGCACTGAAACACAAGAACCAGACACCCAGTATGTTGCGACATCATCCATTTCAAACCCAGTAGCTGAAACACAAGAACCAGCTATTCATTCAGTAGCTGAATCACAAGAACCAGCTACCCATTTATTAGCTGAAACACAAGAACCGGCTACCCATTCAGTGGCTGAAACACAAGAACCAACTATAGCTATCACACAAGAACCAGCTACAGCTGAAACACAAGAACCAGCTGCTGATATTTTTATTGAGACACATGAATTAGATGCCCAGGGAGCTGCAACATTACTTTCTTTACATCAAGAAGCTGAAACACAAGAATCGATAGTCGATCCTGTAGCTGCTCCACAAGAACCAACTAGTGAGGTTGTGACTGCTACACAAGAACCAGTCACTCCTCAACCAGAACCAACAATGGCCTCTGTCTTATAGGAAAATGAGTTACTAAGGTATGAACTGGAAGCCTACAAGCAAGAGCCAGCCATGGAAAAAGAAGCCTATGAGAAGGAACTTAAATTGTACACCCTAGCTCGCATAGAAACCATGTCAGAGGGAACTACAGCAGAGAATCCGTGTAGAGAATATATGTGCAGTCAATGTGGGGACATCTACTATCAAGAAGGCTACAAAGTAATTCAAATTCCAATGCTAGGAGCTTCCCCTGCACCTTTGACTTTTGAAGTCAAAGGAGAACACCCTGTTGTTACACAAGAACCAGCAGGACCTTCCAAAATTAAGACTGAGCCCTGGCCTGCAACAAATGTCAAATCTGAAACCCCTGCTTTTGCTAACAAAGTTGTACAAACATTTCCTATTGATGAATATGCCCCTCCCAACCAGATCAATACCCACACCTTTGTGGAACAAGCCACCCAGACCCTACCTCAACCTACTACTTGCAACGCTGAAACACAAACTCAGCCATGGGATGAGCAGGAAATAATAGAAAAATGGAAAAAAGAGTCTGTTGTTACACAGGCCAAAAGCCTACAAGAACACAGACAAATTTGGATAAATCATACCTACTCAAATTGGGAAGCTTTGGAGAAAACACGCCAGGAATCTCGTGCCCTTAAGAAACAGAACAAAGAGCTAAAAGGCAGATTGCTCCTGATATTTGACTTGGCACAAAAGCTATTGGTTGCAAGGAAACCATCCTGCAATTACTCTTTGTTCCTCATGGAACGACTTACATGGTTTCAGATCAAATCAGTCAAAGAAGGCAGACCCCATGCAGTACAAAATCCAATAGATTTTACTAAAACCTTTGCAGAAGCCTCTGCAATGGATCAACACCTCCTCTATGAGGCATATTTTCATAATGAGGCCATCCCTGAGAACCGACAGCTTAACCTTAACCCTCTTGTCGGTGACATCTAGATTAGGGCACTCACCTCCTTCCTTAACAATCAGATTATATGGCAGGATGACATCCTAGCTACCAAGCACAATGAGGATAATTGCCTTCTCTGGATAAGGCCAGAACCACAAAATGTTGCCACCTTTGTTACAGAGTATTATCAGTTTTTAAAGAAACCAGGGATGACTCAACACATTCAGAAACTACAGACAACAGTGCTTCAGGATTGTCAACACTTCATTAAATCAATAAATTTTTCTACCCTATAGGAAAACAACATGTTTTGGCAACAATCTACTGAGAAAAGACAGGAACACAATCCTTTTAGCCCCACTAATATTGAGATAGCAATCTCCAGGGTACCTAACTACATCAAGTGTGTTCAACAATGTGTTGAAAGATGGATAGGGTACCAGTTTCATTTTCCTATCCTCTGGTTGCCAACAGAGAAATATCAAGTCCATTATAAGCTGCTCAAGAAGGCCGAAACAACAGCTTGGCAAAGGTTACAATGCGTTCAAGGGTTCAGAGTTCCAACAGACATCACCTTCCACAGCTATTGCTTGAGTAACTTGCACGCTCAGAGTTGGTATTCAGATTCTGATTCAGAGTGAAGTTTCCTAAGGACATGCAACATTTTAAGTTGGGGGGCATGTTAGGACCATACAATGTATCTTTTTGCTCACACGTTTTGCTACCTTCACACCCTTGTTTCACTCACATTTAAAATCACATTATCACTTTACCCTATCTTTCCAAAGGTATACAACGTCTCTTCTCTTTACTATATGTTTAATATGTTTTGCATATAATTTTACATTACTCTCGTACTTAACCATTGATCAGAAATGTATAAGTGCTGAAACAATTCGAACTGCAGATTAGCATTGAGGCCTGTTGCTGAAACAGTTAAAGCATGCAACCCCTATGGCTGAAATAGTCTATGGACTACAATGATGAAACAACAACTCACACAGAAGAAGCTGCTACACTCTCCATGGTCTACGATGCTGAAACAGCAACTCACACAGAAGAAGCTGCTACACTCTCTGTGGTCAACAATGATAAAACAACAACTCACACAGAAAAAGTTGTTACACAGTCTGTGGTCAACGATGTTGAAATAGCAACTCACACAGAAGAAGTTGTTACACAGTCTGTGGCCTACGATGCTGAAACAACAACACAAAATTATTACATTGACCACAGCGGCCACACCTTGAGCTAGCATTAACCATCGTTGTTGCCTGAGACCAAGTTGCTGAAACAGTCAGAACGCAAATCCCGTGGCTGAAACAGCCTGTGATTTGCGATGCCGAAACAGCATACAACAACAGTAACGAGAAGACAAATAAAGAAGTTGTTACTCCAGCTACAACAGCAACACCCCAATCAGCATTTGTAATAGCATTCTGTTACAAGAGACTAGGATACCCTGTTCTAGTATAGAAATCAGATCTGACTAAGAATAGGATTCAGATATGCAAATGTAATTGTATGATCAAATTGTATCGAGGGGATTCTCCTCTTTAAATAAGAGGAAATCATCATTAGACGTGACCTTCTGTTTTAGCTAAGAAAGGATTTTACAAAGAAGGACGTGTTTTACTTCAGATTGTAATATGATACAGTAGACATATGAATAAAAGACTGTTCTAAGCATTTCTCTCTAGTTCCTCTCGTTTCAGGGGAATCTTGTGAGAAGGGAGCGCCCACCTTCTTCACCAGATTCACCCAATAGCTTTATAGTGTGTTAGTGTTATTTCTATTCATGCCTTGATTAAATTCTGTTTTGCTGAAACACTACTTTATTGAACTCTGTTTTGTTGAAACACTACTTTTTGTTGAAACTCTGCTTTACTGATTGTTACATTGATTTCATATGATTCATGTTTGGGTAACTGTTAATCATTCTAGTTAGCAATCCTGTTTGGTGAATTTATGAAAGCTTGATAATCAGGGGCAGGTGATGAAGATTCATGCTTGGGGAATAGGGTCCTGTTCTCTGTTAGAGATAGTTAGCCTTCAATGCATGTCAATTATTTCAATTAGTAATGAGTTTATGAAAGTGTGTTAATCAGAAAAAGGTGTTGAAGATTCTTGCTTGGGGAATAGGGTCATGTTCTCTGTTAAGAGGTAGTTAGTCTTCAGTGTATGTCAATCATTTCAATTAGCAATGAGTTCATAAAAGTGTGGTGATCGGAAACAGGTGCTGAAGATTCCTGCTTTGGGAATAGGGTCCTATTCTCTGGTTATAGAATAGTTGGTCTTTCTTTTTGCAGTGTCTTGAAGGATTTCTTTTCCAGTTTGTTATTTCTTTAATGTAATCCAGGATTCTTTGGACAATTATTTCTTTAAACATTGAACTCTGCAACGGGTAGATTGCTTTCCTGTAATTCAAGTTAAGAACTTCAGTTTGTTCAAGTCAAAGTGTGATTAATATGTTTTTACTACAACTCTAGGTTTCTTTTGAGATTGAGCATATATAGTGTGTGGTTACCTTTGAAATAAACAGACTTCCCTGGGTTGACAATTTATGTAGCACTTGATTGTTTAGTTAAATAAGCAATTATAGTGAGCAAAAACGCTAGTGGTGGAAATCACCTTGTATCAACATCTTGTGGGGATCCTTCTCTATCTCACCCACACCCATTCAAATCTCTCATATGAAGTAGGGACAGATTCTAGGTACATGCAGGAGTTGCATGAGCTACATTGGAAGGCTGCCAAGTGCATCCTTAGATATGTTCAAGGAACCACAAGTTATGGGATGCACTATGCAACAAGTTTTTCATTGGATCTCATGGGATTCATTGATTATGATTGGGTTGGAGATAGCATAGATTGCAAGTCCACTTATGGGTATGGGCTTAGTTTGGGTTACAGTCCCATCTATTGGCTAAGAAAAAGAAATCAGTTATTTCTCTATAATTAGCATAGGTTGAGTACATAGGAGCAGTCACCATCACTATTAAGAAACTTTGGCTTCAAAACTTCCTCACTGAGTTTGGAATCTAGTTTCATTGTTCCAATATCGTTTGGTGTGACAATTAGAGTACTCTTAAGTTTTGAAAAGATCCAATGCAACGACAACGGACCAAACACATTGAGATCCATATGAATTACATTAAAGAGTTGGTACATTATAAGATCATCAATTTAAAGTATTTTCCATCTTTCAAACATATTGTGGACATCTTCATGAAGACATTTACTAAGAAAAAGTTCCACTTCATGTGCGATCATCTTGGAGTGAAGGACACAATTTCTTAGCATTTGTATTTCTTTCTTCATTTATAATGCATTGTAATTTTGGGGGGGTTTCCCATGACGTTTTCCCTCTTTCCTCTATTTTTTCAGTGTTTCATTCTTATATGCATTTTATGATGGGTATCTAACATGGTCTTGGTTGTCGGGACCCATTTATCATGTACACCCTAGTAGTGTTCAGGGGGGGTGTTGGAGATATTACAGACTTTCCTGGGTAATTATTTTCCTAAGGTTGATAGTCCAATGTTAAGGGAACTTCCATAGATGAGAATATTCTCTCTTGATAATATTCCCCTACAAATTATCCTTACCTCTTCAGTTCAAAGTCAGTTACATCTCAGTTAGACTAGTGGAAGTCACTCATGCATAGAAACCTTAGTTTAATCACCAATAGTTACATTCTCACCTTGGTTTCCTCACCATGAGTGAACATATCTCATGCATGTGGCCAAGAGGGCACATATCTTTTTATTTCATGTGTTTCTCTCACTTCCACATGTGTGACTTAGTAAACTAATGATTGCATGGACTAGTTAACTAGGACTAGGTGGAAGATCACTACAGTTTCTATCATTGAGTGTCTATATCTCTCTAGATAACTACTATGGAGAATTCACTTATCCATGTAGGTTATATGATATGTGTTTTACCATTTTACTCAACAGTTAATAAAATTATATCATTCTACTATCTTCTCTTCTCCCTTACAAGATTTGTGTGTTTATTTTCTACTAGCTAGGTTTTCTATGAAAACTTCATAATTTGGAATGAGATTTTCACAAAATGGACCCAAATTTACAAAGGAAATTTGAAGGGGAAAGAGATATTTAAAAGGTTCTAGGCATCTATGCCAAAATACCTATGCCAGAGAATTTGGCTTGTGAGAAACAAGGTTATTTTCAAAGAGAAGAAAGTCAATCCAAGGCAGTTGCAATCAAAGCAAGATTATTATTGGCACACCATGTGATAGCCCAAATTAAATTCCCTTGGGAGAAGGTATCCCTAGAGATAGGTGAGCATATAAATTTCTCTACATCATGTTGGCAACTTCATTTTCCTGAGCCTGATTTCCTTTCATGGAAATCAATGTAGAAAAATTCATATTTTTTGATGGGGATTCTAAAGGAAATCCAAGTGAATCTAGTGTGGGGAGGATCATTTATGATTATGAGGGAAATTTGGAATTTCAATACTCATGGTCACTTGGAAGCAACACAAAAAATCAAGTAAAGGCATACTCCATATTCCAAGGTTTGAATCTATATCTCGCTCGCCAAATTCCTTATCTCATAGTGATTGAGAATTATTCAATTGTTATTTCCTCTCTAATCAATAATTGAATATCAAACAACCTAAGGTTTCAATCGATCCTTCTAACAATAAGAAAAAGGTGGTATGTTTTACATGCATTAATTTTTTCCATGTCCTCTGAAATCTAAACAAGGAAGCATAGATACTCGCAAATAAGGCCATTGGAGAAAATTTTGGAATGCTCAGGCCATCCGCTATCTCAGTTTGGGTCTCAATGATTGTTGGTGGGACAATAAGTTCAGGCTCATGTAAGCATTGGTTTCTCAATTTCTCTATTCTTTGCAGCGCTTTGGTTCACCTTATCCTCTTGATGAAATTTTATCCTTCATTATAATTTGTGATCTCCATCACAAACTACAAATTGAATCCTTTGTTAACTTTGTGGCCATTTGGAAACCAAGAATTACACAATTGGAATCAGAATGTGCCCTCCTCTAGAACTTGTAGCTAAAATTTTAAGTCAACTCTAAAGATTTTGAATACAAACCAGTGGAATCTGAAGGAAAGAAAGTGTTATAAGAAGAAATCATAGGCCAATAGCAAGATAAAAGATAGAGACAATAGTTCCCCGGATGGGGTGACACGCGGTAAAGGTGAGGCACGTGGAGGCGATATGGGAGAGGCCATTTATAATGGATCTCACCACACACTCAGCCATTTATGAAGGGCACTACCTCCGTCGGCCTCCGTTCTCTGATGGGGCTTCGCATGAGCTATTACAGGACGGATAGCCAAAGAATTAATCTCTCATCTTTAATGGCATCCATTATAATTTATGCCTTCGCCCACCTTGCCGGAAATCTTAGTGTGAGTTCGAAGCTTGCCGAGTAGCGGTGTAGCAGTGGTGTTCTCGGCATTCTGGATTTGTTCCTTGCTCTTTCCATGCTGAGGGTGAGAGGGAAGCCCCGTAGGGGAGACGGATGGTACGCTGTCGATTCCAGAAGGAAGAGACACAGGAAATTTAAGCGGGTTGTAATCATGGCTAAGCAGAGACGACGTCGGGTGAACCCGGTAGCAAGCTTGCCCCCCAGAACTTTTGTAGAAGAAGACCCCGACATGGAACTCCCACCAGACTTTTCGGAGAACAGGATGTTTATTGTTCCATACAATTGGGATCCCCCGACATCTATTGCTGAAGAAGAAGCTCTACCCCACTCAACAGACACCTTAGGTCCCTGCACAGCACAAAACGAAGAGCCCACCACCTGCATGGTCGTGGAGGAGCCACCGAAAGACACCACAGAATTGCAGACAAACAAGGAGCCGCCGGGACGTCGGGAAATGGATGACAAGCTGCAGACACCTCCCTCGCCACCTCTCCTGCACCCGGAGCATCTGCAGTTGATATTTGAAGTTCGAAGCCAGGTTGATGATCAAATATTCAGAGCAGTCTACGTTAGCCAACGCTTGGACATGCTCTATGCGGCCTACTCCAGTGCCACTCCTCGGCAACAATTCCCAACCTGTTCTCAGCCGTATGTCATCCCAGCCAGTGGTGGAAAAGCGAAGGAAGCTCACGAGGACTCCGGGGAATAGGTTTTTTCTGTCTTGCATGTTTTCCAAATATTTTTCTGTAGTCGTTTACCAAAGTTGTAGCTCTTTAGTTGTTAGAATGGTTAGCATTAGAACAGTAAACTGGAATGCTGTCAATTATGGATGTATACCCTGGTTTCCTACGGGCAGGGTAGCGTAATGAACTCTATGATTTTGCATGCTACTGTGGGCAGGCCAGCTGTCTTGGTTTCCTACATAGGCAGGACAGCTGGCACCTGCGTGTCATGTGTACTCCTTTTCTGAAGTTATAATATAATAGGTTCTGCATTTTACTTAAAAAAAAAAAAAAGATAGAGACAATAGTTATGGAATCAGTCTAGCCCTGGAAGGATCTAATGAATTTGGGAAGTTTCATCATCCTCTGAATCCCTCATTTTTTTTTCAGGTAACTATGATATTAGGATGTTTTTGTCAAATTTACATCTATGTAACCCGCTAGAAGTTTTTGTCACCAGTTCTAAAACAACATGGAAAATTTGATCCAAAATTGTTTCTATAGTCCATTTGGGCTATGTTAGAACAATACATTTTGTTGTTTGGATATGCCACAACCTCCTCTTTTTTCAATTAATACAAATGTTCCCCAGTTTAAGTAAAAATAAAAAACAAAAAATATGAAACACAATATTAATTCATTTAAATTAAAATAAAAAATAATTTAATTTTTGTATTTATTAAAAAAAAAAAATTGTCAATGTTAATTTAGTTGATAATTTTTTTTAATATTATGATTTTATAAAATAATATATATATATTAAATATTTAAAATGATGTTTATAATGTGTTAACAAGTCACTAAATTAACTCAAAAATACCTTAGGATGAACAAATTTATAAAATTATGATATAAATGATGAATATATTTGTAAAACTTGTGATATATTTAGGAACATAAAATGAACATCACATTGACAAGTTGGAGGGTTGTTTGGAAGAAGCAAGTTGTTTCAACCTAAATCTAGTTGGTATAGTCATAATCCTTCTTCTCTAGCTAATGATATTGTTCTTATGACAAGGTGTCCTTGTGATCTCAAGAAGAAAATAAAAATTCTCAAGGATTTCTACTCTAGTATGGGTCTAACTATTAACATTAACAAAACAAAGGTTGTGATAACTAAAACCAAAAATATCACTTATGCAAATTTCAAGTGTTGATTATATGTTTTCATTGATTTAAATATGGCACATAGGCAGAGGAAGTGCATGGAAGGCTTGAAGTGTGCACAGACAGTATGGTGCACCAGCAGAGGAAGTGAATGGAAGGATTGCAGAGGAAGTGTGTGGAAGGATACTTTCTACTGTATTGTTGCAGATCCACATGAAACGGAAGTCCTAGAACAAATCATGAAAGTTTGAAAATAGAAGTGCACAGAAGGATTGAAGGACGAAGGGATCAATGACATAAAATTAATCATAGAAGTGATTGAGTCTGCCAAAAGTGCGTGCATAATAGGAGGATAACCTATGACACAGTTCATAAGTGAAGTGGAATGCAAAAATTTCCCTTTTCTACGATCGTGAAATGAATCAGTGGATGTTTGTGCCGCAGTGTGATGATGTTTTAAGCAAGTGACAAGTGACAGAGTGAACTATGATGGAGTGTGCAGAATATTGATCAAATGAAAATATGTAGGGCTCCTTGAGCCAGTGTGATGAATGGTGTAGTGGAGTGTGACGAGATGAAGTTCGAAGTATAATGCAAGAGAATGATTCACCAGGGGAACTTACAGTCTTATAGGGAGATTCAGTAAGCACAATGTAGTATGCATGCGACAAGATGAATACTTGTGACTTAAGTCTTTCTCTCTAGTTCTATATATGCAGTAGATGCTTTGTATACCAGAATGAAATTATTGCGTCATTATTCAAGATATGCGTAGATAATATGGAGCATTGTCGTAGGAAGACTTGGTCCATTTTATTTAGTCAAATTTTGTCCACAATGTAATAATCATGCATCCACATACTTTATTTAGACAAAATTGTAACTAAGAAGATTTTGATATGGTAAAATTTTGTCCACAATATAACTATCATACTTTACTTGGAAAAAAATGTAACAGATAGGATTTTGATGTGGTCAAAGTTTATCCATATTGTAATTGTTACAGGTCCACATACGGGAAGGTGAACTCAATAAATTTAGTATAAGTATGGATGTGCTCTGATTGTGGACGAGTGAGTGAAGTGAAGTGGAAGATGATGTTGTAACAGTTCATAAGAACATAAATGTAAATTTATTAGAATGTGTTGAAATATTTAGTGATGTAATAAAAATATTTGAGTTTAAGGTGGCGGAGTGGTGCTAGGGTGAGTCGAAGCTCATTGAGGACTAGTTTCCTCATTCTTTGTAATGGGTTGGTGCCTAAGAGTATTGGTTTCCTCGTTATCTATGATGGGTTCATTCTTGAGAGGATTGGTTTCCTCATTTTCTGTCAAAGGTGGGTTCCTAATGAGATAAAAATCATAACTTGTAAGTTGGTGCTTGCAAAAAAACATAAAGAAGATATTATGTGGTTTTTTCCCGCATTGGGTTTCCACATAAATATTTGTCTATTTTGTTGACTTTTTTGATTTGATTTTTGCTTGTATCTTTCTTTAAGTGCGCACTTATAAATCATTTAGATGACAATTTTGATTTCTTCTTATATATGTCATTAAGTGTGCATTTCTAAATAACTTAATTGGTTGAAAGGAAAGAAAAATACAGAAGGTTAATGCAGTATTGTTCATCCCCTGCTAAGTATTGTTTTGAGTATCAACAATTGGTATCAAAGTGCAGGTCCCTTCAGTTACAGTCTAACAGCTGGAAGGAAGATCACATAAAAAGTATGGACAATCAAGATTCTTTTTCAACTATAACTCCTATGTTCAATGGAACAAATTTTGTATTTTGGAAAATCAAAATGAAGACCTAATTGATGTCTCTTTGTATGGAAGTCTGGCAAAACTACTCTTCCAACTAATGAAGGTGGTAAGAAATACTACTATAGTAATTCAAAAGTTATGAATATTATTCAAGGAGGACTTGCAGAAACATAATTTGTTAAAGTGATGCATTTCAAATCAGTAAAGGAAATATGGGACAAACTGGTAAGCAGTTATGAAGGAGACAAGAAAGTAAAGTTGGTCAAAATTCAAGCTCACAAAATGTAGTTAAAATCCTAAGAATGAGTGAAGATGAAAATATTGCAGGATTCTTTCTCAGAGTGGATGAGATTGTAAACACCATGAAAGGGATAGGAGAGGAAATTAAAGAAGCTATGGTAGTTCAGAAGGTACTGAGATCTCTTCCCCCGAGACTTGATGCAAAGGTATCAACTATAGAAGAAATGCATGAACTAGACAAACTGACTATGGATATTCTCCATGGAATTCTGACTTCTTATGAGATGAGAACTAGGAAATAAAAACCATATATAAAGGACACAATTTTCAAAGAATTAATCAAATCATCAACATCTCAATATCATGATTCATCAAATCTCATTAGTGCTCTGGAGGAAATCTCCTAGCTCAATAAAAAGAACATTTGTAGGTCTACAAAGACAGAGTCAATTAGGTCAATGAAGAAATGGTCATCTTAAAAATTTAGCTAGAAGAAGCCAAAGGAAAGGAAGAAGTATTGATCAATCAAATAAAATAAAAGGAGAATATCTATGAAAAAATAGAAGAAGAAATAGTTTCCTTCAAAAAATATAGAGAAATTCAAAACTCAAATAAAATTCATGAAAGGATTTAAAACTATAGATAACATTACAAACAATCAGATATCACCATATAACAAGACAGGGTTGGAATATAAGGAAAGTATACAAATTTTAAAAGGTCAGTCAAGCACTAGCATGAAAACCAGTGAGAAGCCTACAAGCTATGCAAATGCTCTCAAGGGAAACAACAATCAGCCTAACCAAAAAAAGATGAAAAGAATAAGCAGTCAAAACTGAATAATCCCAAATATGAAGCAAGGAAGCAACAAGTTTCTGAATATGATCAAGTTGGTAGACAAAGATGAATTCCTACAAGTAAGGTTTTTTCAAGGAATCCAATTTTTTTCTATGGATGTTGTTTCTCTTGTGGAAACTTTGGACATAAGGTTGTAATTTGAAATTTTTTTACATATAAGAGAAGTATAGGAAAGAGATTCAACAGACCTCAAAAGGCTATGGTTCAAAATTATTTCAATAATTCCTTCTCTCCTTTACTAAATGACCTTGAATTCCACCTGTGAAATAATTTTGTACACAAGGAAAGTGAATGCAGAAGAAAGTTTCTTCCTATATTTAAACAAGATAGACACAAAGATTTTACCAATATTTGGAGGAAGAAAAATAAAACTGAAGAAAATTGTGGACTAGCTCTATATGCAAAAAATCAAGAAAATCAATGTTACATTGACACTGGCTGCTCCAAGCACATGACAGGAGATAAAAGTAAGTTTGAATTCTTAACTGAAGAAAAAGGTGGTAATGTCACTTTTGTCAACAATGCTTTGGAGAGAATCAAAGGAAAAGGAATTGTTGTATTAGATGAAGATAAAAAGGGAAATACCAAACCATAGAATGTGTTGTATGTTGATGATCTACAACATAAATTATTAAGTGTAAGTCAAATGTGTGACCAAGGACACAATTTTCTTTTTCTTTCAAAAGGTTGTAAGGTAATGGATGTGAATACAAGTAAGATGGTTTTTAAGGCTGTTAGAACTTCAGGGAATGTGTATCTTCTAGAAGAAGGTAAAGAAAAATGTTCCATTGGTAAAACTAATGAGAGATGTATTTGGCATAAAAGACCATGTCATGTTAGTTTTAATCATATTGTTAAGATAGGAATAAAATATTATGTGAGAGATATGCCTAAGATCTTCAAACATGAGAACATTGTATGCAAGTCATGTTAGTTTGGAAAGCAATAAAGAGTTCAATTCAAGGCTAGACAACACTCCATCACTCGACCTATTGAGTTTATTCATACAAATCTTTGTGGCCCTATGAGTACGAAATCTCCTCGAGGTGAAATATATTTCATTTTGTTAATTGATTACTATGTCAGAATGGCTTGGGTTGGATTGTTGAGGCATAAATTTGAGGATTTTGAAAAATTCAAAATCTTCAAAGCACGGGTAGAAAATGAAATGGACTTAAAAATCAAATTCCTAAGGTCAGACAGAGGAGGATAATTCACATATGATGAATTCAACAATTTATTTGAAAAATATGGGATCAAGAGATAGTTTTCTATTTCCAAAACCCCTCAGCAGAATGGAGTAGTGGGAAGGATGAACAAAATAGTTCAATAAATGGTTAGAGAAATGCTTGATGAATCAAAAGTACACAAAACCTTTTGGTTATATTCTATTCAAATTGTTGGAAACATTCTCAATAAGGCGCACATAAGATTAAACAGTGATAAAACCCCTATGAACTATGGCATGGTAGACCAGCATCAATAAAGCACTTCAAAAGATTTACTAGAAAATGCTACATTAAAAGAAATGAGGACCACTTAGGAAATTTTGACACTAGAGTTGATGAAAGTATCATGTTATGATACTCCTCCAAAAGTAAAGTATACAAGTGCTACAACAAAAGAATCCACAAGATATTTGAAAGAATAGATGTAAAGGAAGATGAAGGACCATTTCATCCACTGAGACACCAACATCGTGATGAGCCACAAGATGACAGCATGAATGAGAATCAGGAAACAGAGGATTCATAAGAAGAGGAGAGAATGAAAATATCACATCCAAAGACCCCATCAAGGTATGTTCAAAAACATCATCCAGAAAGTCATATTATTAGAAATAAGGAAATAGGTGTACAAACTAGAAGAAAAATTATAGATACATTTACCTCTGCAAATTTTTCTCTATTTTCCATGATTGAACCCAAAAATTTTGTGCAATCAAGTCAGATTGACCATTGGGTGAAAGCCATGAATGAATAACTAGACAAAATAGAGAAAAAAAAGACACGTGATCTTGTCCCAAGACCAAATGACAAGAATGTAATTGGTACTAAATGGGTATAGAGAAACATATTAAATTAAGATGAATAGATAGTCAGAAACAAGGCCAAATTGCTATGCAAAGGGTATGCTCAAATCAAAGGAGTGGACTTTGAAGAAAATTTTTCCCTTGTTGCAAGAATTGAACCTATCATGATTGTTTTGGCTTTTGCATGCTACAAAAAATTCAAAGTCTACCAGATGGATGTCAAATCAACATTTTTGAATGGTGATCTTGAGGAAGAAGTTTATGTGGAGCAACTAGAAGGTTTTATACTAACTCGCAAAAAGGATTATGTCCGTCGTTTAAAGAAATCCATGTATGGGATAAAATAGGCTCCAAGAGATTAGTATTACAGGCTTGACAGGTATCTACACCAGCAAGGTTTTAAAAAGGAAAATGTTGATAGAAACTTATAAATCAAGGATGAAGGTAATGACCTATTAATTATTGTAGTATATGTTGATTATATTATTTTTGGTAGTAGCATTGAACTAATCCGTAAGAAGTTTGCAGTTGCAATGCAACAATAGTTTGAAATGCCCATGTTAGGATAAATCTCCTTTTGTCATGGCTTACAGATTCATCAATCAAAAAAATAATTTTTTATTTCCCAAAGAAAATATATCAATGAAATGTTGAATAAGTTTGGCATGGAAAACTGTGCACCAGTAAGCACTCCCATGACTAGTATTTGCAAACTCGGCAAAGGGAATGATGCTCCAAAAATATATCAAACCATGTACAGGTCCATGATAGGAAGTTTAATTTATCTCACAGCTTCAAGACCTGACATCATTGTTGTGGTAAATTTCCCTATGTGGATAGGTGAAACCCCCCTTGGATATGGTTTCCTTTGATCCAAGACAGAAGGAAAACAAATGGACACTAACTTCCCCTTAAGACTAATTTATATGTTCATTAATGAAATCATAAGAGAGAGAGAGAGAAAGAGGAAAAGATAGATGTCTTACTTCTTTCCCGTAGGTTTTCCTCGTTTCTCCAAATGTTGAACTTGATCTCCAAGCTTCGAGTATGGAAGTAGCCCTCCTACGAGAGAGGAGGCAATCCTCATATTCTATTATATATTGTTAGATGAAAGTAGATTATCTATGTTGGATTTAAACAATTCAAAGATAAACATTTATGAAATGAACAATGTAGACATTAAGAGAAATAGGCCAATTTATATATTAAAAGTGGAAGGAAATGGAAGATTTACAACCTTAATGATGATGTTGTAGAAATTCCTCCAAGCTCTCCTTTCCATCCCCTTATTTCATTAACAGTTGATAGGTATGATGCTATGAACCAACCTCTCCTCTTTAATGTCACAATATCAAAGGTATGATATTCCCTAGTTCCTATTGATTATGGAGCCTAATTATCTTCCTGATTAAGATGTTTGTTTCATACATGCTTGGCCCCATTCCCTAATGAGGGGTGTGTGGGGGATTTCCCCCCAAAAATTTCACCAAGGGGGTCTAGGGGAAGGGGGGGGGGAGGGGACGACAATTTTTGTAGCCCCCCCCACCCGGGCGGGGGATTCGAGGGTAGCACCCCGGAAGCAAAATATTTGGAAAAAAATCCTTGTAAAATATTTTAATTTTGTAATCAATATGGACCGTTCATTATAAGGTCATAAATCTAAAGGTAGAAGTTATTTTTTAGGGTTTTTTTACCCTAGAAGGCAACCCTCTTTTATGGGAGAATTGTATTATGGTTGTGTATTATCGCGAATATTGTATTCTGAGAGAGGATACTATGAGATAAAGAAGAGGAAGTTACAACGGGTGTGTTGTAGGTTGTATCCCTTCATTTTCCTAGATAATAATAAGGAAGGACCTATAAATTTATCTGGTGGACGTAGCCCACACTGGGTAAAACAAGTATATATGTGTCTCTATTGTATTATGTATCTTTTCTGTTTTATTTCTGCATTTGTTTTATTTTATTGCTCCACGATCCTCTTTTTCTAACAGTTCCCACCCCCCTAAGATTTCACATAAGGGATTTAAATAATTTTCCATTTGAAAACTAACTCAAAAATCCAAGGAGAAGATCACTCACTAGATCCACTAAATTGGGATCTCTAGGATTTTTAGGGAAAAAATATCCCTCAAGGAGTTTTAGGGAGAAAATATCTCTCAAGGATTTTAGGGAGGAAATATCTCTCGAGATCCATCAAATTAGGATATTGGTTTGAGAAAATATCTCAACCATCCATGAGACTCTCGACTTCTCCTTGATATTAGGAAACTAGATGTGAGTTGGATTCTCACACAAAATTAATTTCATTTTTTCAATAAAAATGAATAATACATAGGCACATAGTATTTTTACCTTCATATGATAAATTTATCTCCCAACATGTCTAGGGATCATGAAAAACACTCCCTCACTTAAGTGTGACAAATAGGTGTGTAACAATCATGCAAGTTGTTGGTTTGGTAGGAAGGTTTCATTCCAATTCCAAGGAAACTCATGTTCTTTCATTCAAAAGAGTATTCAAGTACTTGCAAGGCACTTTTGATTATGGATTGTGGTATCCAAAAAACACAGACCTAATTCTTAGATCTTATACAGATGCATATTGGGCAAGAAGTATTGATGATAGAAAAAGAACTAGTGGAGGTCAATTATTCCTTGGTAGTTGTTTAGTATCTTTTCTCAGTAACAAACATACTTCTATTTATCTCTCTACAGTTGAAGCAGAGCATATAGCTGCAGCATCCTATTGTATGCAAGTGTTGTGGATAAATACCAATCTCAATTATATTCAAGTTCCTTGTGATAAACGTGTTTCTATCATGTGTGACAATACAAGTGCTATTAATCTCTCCAAAAATCCTATTCAACACTATAAAAATAAGAATATACCCATCAAGTATTACTTTCTCAGATAACAGGGTTAGGATCAGGTGGTTAAATTAGAATATCTTTCTTCCAAAGAGAAGATTGCAGATATCTTTACCAATCCATTACCTAGGGACTCATTTGAGTACCTCATAGATAATTTGGGAGTACTTCCCACTCCTCATTCAGGTGAATAAATATTCATGACAAGTTGGAGGCTATCGAAATACCTTCCTAGCCTTACGGGGAGCAATGCAATGAATTGAGTAGCAGGAAGTACAACATTCTAATAAGGGGATTCACTCTAGTGATGTGTGCAGTTAGAAGGACATTTCCCTTTTTCATTGATGTCAAATGGGGATAAACATACAGCTGCAACAAAGGGGATCATACAAAAAGGGGGAGTGAAGGCCAGAGAAATATATAACTGTGACAAAGAGGATCATACAGCAAGGGAGAGTGAAGGCCAGAGGAACACACTGACATGGGGAGAACCTAGACAATAAAATTTTCCATCAATGACAAAGGGGGAGTTTATTTATTTATTTTGTCATTGATTTCAACATGTCACATAGGTAGAGGAAGAGCGTGGAAGGCTTGAAGTGCGCACAAACAATATAGTGCACAATTAAAGGAAGTACGTGGAAATCTTGTAGAGGAAGTGTGCGGAAGGATAATTTATATTGTACTATTGTAGATCCATGTGAAATGGAACTCCTAGAACAAATCATTAAAGGTTGAAAATAGAAGTGCATCGAAGGGTTGAAGGACGAAGGGATCAATGACACAAAATAAACCTCATAAGTGATTGAGTCTTCCAGGAGTGCACACAGAATAGGAGGATAACCTACGAATTAGTTCATAAGTGAAGTGGAATGCAACAAATTCCCTTTTCCACAATCCCAGAATGACTCAATGGATGTTTATGCCACAATGTGACGATGTTTTAGGAAAGTGACAAGCGACAAAGTGAATTGTGACAGAGTGTGTGGAATATTGCGTAGATGAAAATATGCATGAAGCCTTGAGCCAGTGCGAAAAATGGTGTAGTGGAGTGTGACGAGATGAAGTCCAAAGTAGAATGTGACAGAATGAGTCACCAGGGGTGCTTACAGTCTGATGGGGCGATTCAATAAGCACACTACTGGATGAGTGCGACGGGATGAATACTTGTGACTTGAGTCTTTCTCTCTGGTTCTATCTTCACAGTAAATTTATTGTAGACCAGAATGAAATTATTGCACCATTCTTCAAAATATGCTCAGATAATTTGGAGCATTGTCATAGGAAGACTTGGTCCATTTGATTTAGTCAAATTGTTTCCACAATGTAATATTCATGCATCCACATACTTTATTTAGACAAAATTGTAACTGAAAAGATTTTGATATGGTCAAAGTTTATCCAAAATATAACCGTCATACTTTATTTGAACAAAATCGTAACTGACATGCTTTTTATGTGGTCAAAGTTTGTCCACACTGTAACTGTTACACATCCACATACAGGAAGGGGTGAGTGCAAGCTAATGATGATCTCTCATGACACGTTAGTGGCAATGCAAACCTGGAAAAAAAGAAATATGTTAACTTGGAGGGATTATTCAAGCTACTTTTACAATGAATTTGAATATGGTGTAAGATGATGAAATGTAGAAAGTTGGATTAGCTTTCTGAATATACAACTTTTATTCATAGACATTGTGAATAACTAGGTCAAATTTGATTTTTTCTAACAGTGGTTTCTTAATTTTCCAAAAACATATAAGGTATATGTTTTCATTCATGCAGGTGTTGAGTGTCTTAACGATATAATTTCATTCCAAAAACATTCATACTTGTAGAGAACCCATTTTTCTTATGTCGTGTTTTTTTTGGAAATTTTAATATCAATTTTATATTTTTTTAAATTATCAAAGTCAACATATGCCTGAAATTACAATGTCTTTTGTTCGTGCAGGATAAAAGGGTCTTAACATGATCAAAACCATTTTTTTTAGATAGTAGGTATCGATTTCCTCTAGTGTTGCATATAAATCATTTGATAAATGGTTAAGCCGAGAAAAATTTATAGAAGAAATAAGATTGGTATGTATTCTAGGATTTTGATATATGTGAAGACAAAAATAGTAAACAATATTAATTTAAAAATATATATATATCTTTGAAATTTGCATAGCTGAATCGATCTATGTCTATAGTTTCATCAATAACTGAATTTCTTAGCCTATAGAAAAATAATGTCAAATACAGAGATATAGAGGGGTATTCACAAAAATGGAGGCTTTTATCAATTTGCAGACTGAACCACTAGGTTTGTCATCCCAAACCTAAATCTGATCCAACCAAGTCAACATACACTTTGTCAATCCCGCCCAAAAAAATTGAATCCAAACTAGTGTGCATGTTCTCTAAGAACACGCACATGCTCTGGTTACGCACACGTGCTCCTAGAAATAATTTCCTTCTCTATCTTTGTCCTCCCTCTCCTACATCTACATGCCCCTTTCTATCTCACTCTCACTCTCCCTCTCTACCCCTGTCTGTCTCCCTCTCTCTCCCTCACACTCCTATACATGGTAAGATCTAGACATGGCAAGACTTAGACATCACAAGACATGGAAATACCTATAGCTAGACCTTACCTTGACATGCCTCATAC
>JZKD02S1979824.1:160122-185740 GCA_000966675.3 Picea glauca
TTTATAGGTAGAATTAGTATATTAGATTGTTTAATTTCAGTAAATATATTAGATCGTTTAATTTCAGTAAGTTTTGTTTCTCATTCATAAAATATAAAAATCCAAAAATATCTCTCGCTGTCTTAGGACAGAAAACAAATGATTTTTACAGGTTTTATTCAAATCTGCAAGTTGTAGATAATGTATATTTGTGAATAAGTTGTAATTCAGTTAGTAATTAGATGGTTAATTAGTAGAGTTAGTATAATAGTAATTAGTAGTTTGTATATAGAATAGTTATAGTAGTTTATATTTAGTTTTAGTTTAATTTATTTAGTAGTTTGTTTTAATTAGATTAGTGTATTAGTTTGTTTTAGTATTAGTAATAGTTGTTTTAGTTTCTTGTATTTAGTTTTAATTAGTTTGTTTTAGTTAGTATTAGTTTGTTTTATTAGTTTTAGATAGATTAGTTAGTTTAGTTTAGTTTTCTCTTTGGTTTTCTTAAGACCTTAGAGCGGCCAACGGAGCCGTTAAACTCGTCAGGGTGGTTCATTCCAAACGGCTTGGGTTATTTAGACAACCCCGGACCGGTTCCACTCTCTCAATTGACGGACGGACAATTTCGCCCGTCAACAAGAAGCAAGAGTAGACAATGAATAGACAGAGTTTCAGTGGGCTAAACAAATGCCGTAGCTGAAAATCCACAGATGGAGAAAATACTTGACAAGAGAGTCAGCAAGAGGACCAGGAGAAAAGAGTACTTTGAATACTTGGTCAAATGGAAGGGACATCCAGTTGAAGATGCCATCTAGGAGAATGAAACAGAAATTCAGAAGCACGGACAGACAGTGCAAGAGCTCATGAACAGGAGTTCATGAAAGTTTTCAAGTGAGGGAGTATGATGCAGGAGCATCGCAAGCATCGTAAGCAGCAAGCAAGCACAAAGACGGAAGACAGTTGGAAAGCACCAACGCACATTTTTTGAAATGTTTTGAAACATTAATGTAATAGTTAAGAGGAAGCACACTTAGATATTGTAAATAGATCTTGAGCGGTTGCTCTCATATGTAGTAGGTGTAGAGGCATTTATAGGCAGTTAATGTAAGTAGGTAGATTTAAATGCAGATTTGACAGTTTAGAGTGTAGGAGGGAAAACCGAATATAGACACCCTCATCTTGTATCATTTGTAACATTAACATTATCAATTGAGCATAGAGCATAGAGGAGAAGAAGCAGAGAGATGTGTAGAAGAACCCATGTACAAAACTTTTGAAATTAATATATATGAAGCTTTGATTCAGACTCATGGTGTTCTAATACTTCCAGTGTATACATGTTGAATGTTGTGCTCATGGTTGTTTTACTCTTTCTATTGTACATTTTCTTTTATGCTATGTATGTATGATTTCATGTTGAGTATTTGAAGTCTGAGAGAGTAAGGGAATGAGTTTCAATTGTTTCTCTTCTTGAGTCAAAGTTCCTGCAAGGAGTGCAGTGAAGCGTCTGCAAGGAGTGTGTCGACGGGTTCAGAGTTCACCTCTGAAAGATCAGGAGGGATACTGTTGTTCTCATTTCCCGCAGAAGTGAAAGTCAGGCACAGAAGTCGTGCAAGGTGTGCGCAGGCTAGTTGGAAGTTCAGAACTTATCAACCAAAGAGAGAGTTGAAGACTACTATCGCAGGAAGTTGCGCAAAGTCAAAGGATTCAAATACTTAGACGTATTTGAAGAGTGCCGCAAGGAGTGCATGCAGAAATCTCATAGGAGATTTGAGTTAGTGAAAGGAAGCTGAGGAGAATTAGCGTCTTCAAGGTGTGAAGAGCATAAGAGGGGTTTTGGTCATCGTGCAGAGGCCAAGTCATAGTGAGGAGGATTACTAAGGTGACTCAGAGCAGTAGTTCTTTGAGGAAGAGTTTGGACGGTCGAAATTCTTTTAGGAGAATCCCGAAACAGCTGGGATCATTGGATCTACGAAAGCTGCGAGAGGGATAACAGTCAGGATAGAGCCATCCTTTGGATATCCTAGATTAACGTCAACCATTGATCAAGATTTCCAAGCCGTCAGGTTATTTCAGAGTTTTAGACTTCGAAAGTTCGAGTTGCAAGTTTGGGTCTTGACACGTCAAGTACCCGAAGTCCGAAAGGATTCTCGTCAAGGTAGAGTGGAAAATTCGGCAAGTTTAAGTTTTTGGAACTTCGGAGTTTAGGGTTTTGGAAGTCTCCAGGGAGAGAGATCGGGACACAGCAGGGGAGAAAACCCAAAACGAAGAGGGGGTGATATGTGGAAGGACAAGAGACTTCCCGTCGAGTTTTGTGAAACAGTGAGGTAAAGTACCATTTCAGTATTTCGGAAGTTTGGAGACTGAAAGGTGGAGAGGATACAAAGTTTGAGCTTTGGCATATCGAACTCCTGGTATGAGAAATAGCGTTGACCATTGAATCAAGGGAGAGTTCACTTTCTATGACATCACTTTCTATGCCATCACTTTCTATGCCATCACTTTCTATGCCATCACTTTCTATGACATAACTTACCATTCCATGCCATGCCTTTCCTTGCCTTGTCATGTTTTTCTTTGCCTTGCCATACCATGCCTTGCCTTTCCTTTTCCATACCATGTCATGCCTTCCATTTTCCATTCCTTTCCTTTCCTTTTCCATACCATGCCTTTTCCATGCCTTGCCTTTCCTTTTACATCCCTTGCCTTTTCCATGCCTTTCCTTTTTCTTGTATTCACTTTCCATGCCATTCCTTGCCTTGCTTTTCCTTCATTTTCCATGACATTCATTTTCATTCCATGCCATGCCTTTCCATGCCATGCATTTCCTTTTCATGCCTTGCCTTGCCTTCACTTGCCATACCATGCCTTGCCTTGCTTTTCCTTCACTTTCCATGGCGTGCCTTGTCATTCCATACCATTCCATGTCTTTATGTGCCATGCCTTCCCATACCATGACTTACCATGCCATGAAATTCCTTGTATTCACTTTCCTTGCCATGTCTAGCCTAACAAGGTGTTAAATTGTCAAATATATGTAATAAGCACTGAGCAAAACCCTAGTGCTCGAGATACTCCAACAAATGGTTTTTTGGATAAGAGAATGATAGTGGAGGAGCCCTACTAGCTGAAACTCAGTTCTCTGAATCCAATGCAACTGACATTTCACCCATTAGAGTCTCGGTTTGAGTTTTATAGCGAGTTGCAACTCACCTCCTCAAGCCATTCAAGGACATGTGGCCAATTTCGTCTGGGGGCATAAAATCCAAACCGAGCGGCATAACATAGTTTTGTAAGCTCCCACAAGTCCATTTTTCCAAGGCCCATGCGACTACACTACCCACAAATTAATGACACATTGTTCTTGAAAATCTACCTCCTCTTTAGAAATTGCACTATGGCACATTGAGAAAAACCCTAGTGCCAGAGATACTCCAAAAAATGATTTTCTGGAGGACAGAATGACAACAGAGGGGCCCCACTAGCTGAAACTCGATGCTCCGGTTCCAATTCAACTGGCGGTTTTCCCATCCGAGTCTTGCTTTGAGTTTTATCATGATTTGAAACTCTCCTCCTCAATCCATTCAAGGACATGTGGTCAATTTTGTCTGGGGGAATAAAATCCAAACCGAGTGGAATAATGGAGTTTTGTAAGCTCTCACAAGTTTGTTTGGCCAAGTCCCATGCGACTACACTACCCATAAATTCCCAACACGGTGTTCTTGAAAATCGACCTCCTCTTTAGATATTGCACTATGTGTCATTGAGAAAAACCCTAGTGCCAGAGATACTCCAAAAAATGGTTTTTTTGAGGAAGGAATGACAGCGGAGGGGCCCCACTAGATGAAACACGGTGCTCTAAATCAAATTCAATTGACGGTTCTCCCATCTAAGTCTCATTTTGATTTTTATCACGAGTTGCAATTCAACTCCTAAATCCATTCAGGGGCATGTGGCCAATTTGGTCCGGAGGCATAAAATCCAAACCGAGCGGCATAACAGAGTTTCGTAAGATCTTGCAAGTCTGTTTAGACAAGGCCCATGCGACTACACTGCCCAAAAAATCCTAAGACAATGTTCTTGAAAATCAACCTCCTCTTCAAAAATTGCATTATGCCTCATTAAGAAAAACCCTAGTGCCTTAGATGCTCCAACAAGCGGTTTTTTGGAGGAAGGAATGACAATGGAGTGGCCCCACTAGTTGAAAATCGGTGCTCTAGATCAAATGCAACTGAAATTTTCCCCATCCGAGTCCCAATTTGATTTTTATCGTGAGTTGCAACTCGCCTCCTAAAGACATTGAGGGACATGTGGTCAATTTGGTCAGGGGGTATAAAATCAAAACCGAGCAGCATAACAGAGTTTTGTAAGCTCCCACAAGTCTGTTTGGCCAAGGTCGATGTGACTACACTGCCCACAAATGCCTAAGACAGTGTTCTTGAAAATCGACCTCCTCTTCATAAATTGCACTATGCCTCATTGAGCAAAACCCTAGTGCCAGAGTACTCCAAAAAATGGTTTTTCAGAGGACAAAATGATAGCATAGGGGCCCCATTATCTTAAACCCGACGCTCTGGATCCAATGCAACTGACTATTCACCCATCCGAGTCCCATTTTGAGTTTTACTATGAGTTGAAACTCGCCTCCTCAAGTTGTTCAGGGATAAGTTGGTATGGAAATGCAACATGTTGGGACTGTCCATCACACTTTGTCATCTTGTGACTCCATTTTCCCTTTTTTTAGAAAGGCATTGGTGCATTGGAGGTTGTGAACCTCTTGCATTGGGTTGTGAACCCTCCTAACCCTCAAACTAACATAACTTTTCTTATATTTGGTCAAAATCAACAAATAAATGGTCACAATTGCTTGCCTTGAAAAGATCTATCAATTTGTGGGATTAGATTTTGGTTTTGACTAATATTTATTACTATTGTCATCAAAAAAAAATCATTTTTCCCCTTAGGACAACAACCAACTCAAACCCTCATTCTTTAAAATTCTGCTTTCTAGCCTTCAAATTCAGCAAGTGAATGGTGCATTCTATACCTCTCGAAAAGAGATTTCAATTGGCATCTTCAGCTTGCTGATTTGGTGGTTATTTAGTGTTGTTGTAGAAAAAACAATATACAGCCAAGTGGTTGTCATATAATCTTCAAAAGTCATTTATTTCAGCCTTCTGAAAGTGTGCAACGTGTTTTCTAATCTTCTTGAGGTATTATCTAGTTGATTGTGCCTTATTATCTCAAGTATTTAGTGACCTCCATTGGCTGGTACATAAGTGTATTTTTTGTTGTTATAACTCTGCATACTCATATATTTGCAGCCATTGAAAGTTTGTATCAAGTTCCTAAAATATTGCTAAACCATTGGATAACTTGCTTGCATTATTGTGTATTATACCTCAAGATCAATTGGCTAGATTTGCAAGTCATCCTTTGTTGATATATAACTCTTATTGATGCATATATATTGTTTTTAAAATTTTCCTCAGATCTGATTCATAGGCTCATAATGTGGAAACAAGTGGCTGGTGAATTCTATTGTCTCATATAATCATTAGATAATCATTGGAATTGGCTTAGTGAATGATACAACCATCTATTTCATCAATTACAATTTGATTCTCTTGTCGATATGTCATTGTTGTTAGCCTAGTATATGATCACATTCTGGATATCATTTAATGCTTGCAATATTTCTTAACTAAAGGTGGGACTTGTCATAATATCATTGGTTTTGGATATATCTTTGACTGTTGGTTAATATTTTGCAGGTGATCCTCTATTGGCATAGATTCCTTTGCTTATCCATTCATCCTTCCCTCTATCCTAACCATCCACGAGTCTTGTATCATGACCCTTAGGGAATCCACAGGGGGTCACACGAAGTTCTTCCTGAGGTGACAGTGGGTTGTAATTCCGGTTTTTGTCCATTTTTTTTTATTGTGAAGGGATTTAGTATGATCTACAACTTGTGCGATAGTAGGGTTGTCATGTGCCATCTTGCATTTCAGCATACCATGGAAAGGAAAGGCATACCATACCATACCATGGAAAAGAAAGGCATACCATACCATACCATGCCAAGGATACCATACCATGCAAGGCCATGGAAAGGCAAGGCATACCATACCATACCATACCATACCATATCACACAATACCATACCATACCATACCATACCATACCATAACAACAAGACAAAGAAAGGAATGGAAATGCAAGGCCATGTAAGGCAAGGAAAGGAAATGCAAGTCATGGCACGGCATGGCTTGGCAATGAAATGTATGCCCTTACTTGCATACCATACCATACCATGCCAAGGTGTAAAGTCCCCACTTTGGGACATCATCACAGTGAAGAGGCTTATGATGACCAGAGTAGCCAGATGGGTGTTATAGCGAGTACAGGGGTTATTGAGAGGCATTGTGAGATCCAGCTTACATTTATCACCATATCTCATCATTATGAGCCATTCCGCACAGGTTGGCTTTGGTTCCGTTGCATTCCGATGATTTCCATGATTTTGACTATTTTGAGCTACAAGTCAATTAAATTCACTAAAGAGGTCATTTTGGGCACATTATTTGGAGGAACCTCTCAGTGTAATAGCTCATTGGAATCGGGAGGAGAAACACTACAGGATGGGATGGCTAGAAGTGACTTTCAATGGCCAGGGAAGCCACAAGGAGAGATAAGGCGCTTTTCAGAGGTAAAAAGGTTAATTAATTAATTAAAGTGATTTAATTAATTAATTAAATATTAATAAAATGAAAGTAACTTTGGAGGGACAAGAGGAACCAAAAAGTATAAAGGAAAGGCAAGGGCCTCTACTCATTCATTCATGTATGATTATCTTTTGATATCTGGTTTTTAGCTAGTGAACCCAGCATTGGGGGTTTTGAGGGTTTTGACTTAACAAACCCTAGAGGACGATTTGGTGGTGAAAGATTCCACCTAGCTTGTCCCAAGATTGGTCTTGGAGATGCAATACTCTCCCACACCATTCTTTCTAGATCTACTTAGTTGTAGGAGGATTCTACATTAGTTGTAGGTGCAGAGAGAGAAAGGGTGCACCAGCTAGCGTTTCCAGCAAGAGGGGTGCACCATTCATTGAGGGAGGATTCGTCCTAGCTTAGGAGAGGCGATTTTGGGATTTCCAAGTATTGGGTTTCCCTTGTAGGTGCTATAGAATTATTCTTGGTGGACTCCAAAGGTGTTTTGGTGGTGGATTCATCAGTATTGAGAGTGGGATGATTTCCCAAGAGGAGGGCGCACCACATCTTGGAGGATAGCTAGATATAAGGATCTAGCAGGTATTTGGCTTAGTTGAGCACTTGGGTTTTCATTTTTCGTGCCCCGATCTATCATTCTAGTGGATTGGTGGAGTTGTTGGAGGTCTCTAGGAGAGAGGCCAAATTATTAGGGTTTCAGCCATCCAGGAGGGCGCACCATACATTGGAGAAGGTTCAGATCCATAGGTTTTGAGAGTGACCTTGGAGATTCGAGCACCTGGGTTGTCTTTCCATCACCTGATCTACTATTTGGTGTCTGTATTGGGGTCATTGGACACATTTGGCAGCATGGCTGAATTGTTGAGGAGCTTCAACATTCCAGCAGGACGTGGCATCATCCAGTTAGGGCTTCTGCACTTCATACGGCCAGATCTACCTTGGTATTGGTCTTCATCTCTTATCCAGACTTTGGAGGCTCATTTTGTATTGTCAAGAGATTTTTGTAGCAGCTCATACTTCTAGCCATCTGTTGAACATTCCAGGTCGGCATCTTCATTGTAGCAGGTTCCTCTATTTCATGAATAAAATCATATTTGAGATGTTTTGGCTTGTATATCATATTGCATATGGTTGAGGTATGTTCCATGGTTATATCTTATTTTTGTTTGTTATACACACATATAAACACATCAGTAAACCCTAAGGCCAAAATCAAGAGGCCATTCAGCAAGTAAACACATGTAAACAAGTAGGTCAGCAAAGTGTTTGATGAAATACCACAACCAATAAAAGTTTAAAAAGACACCAAAACCATGATGATCATGGCATAATGGCTTGGGATCATTACAATGGTATCAGAGCTTAGATTCCTGCCAACCCGTGGGAATTAGCACATGTATGCAGAGCCGTAGAGGGGTCTTTCATAAGAGGAAATGGATATTGTGGATTTTACTAGAGACGTTGTACATAGTAGATGGGAATACTACTATGACCTTAGTGAGGAAACTAGGGCCTTAATAACCTTCCGACAGTATTTATCCTTGAAATATCCTAGATGGAGCACAGAAGAGATTACATTCTAGGTCAAACAAGTAGAGGAATACATGGCCACAACAGCGATATGGAGGGAAGCACAGAAAAACCCCACACCCATTAGGAGCACACAGCTTTGCTACAGTTGCAAGGTGCCTTGGGAACCAAATCATAGGTGTAGGGGTAAGGATAAGAAGCATATTGTTGAGGTACGAGAGGACAGTGATGATGAGGCATGTGAGGATGCATCGATTGAGGCTTACCTAGAGAAATCCGATGATGAGAGTGACTCTGGCACAGAGGCTAGTGATAGTGACTCTTGTACAGAGGATGATGCTACTAGCACGCTTGAGGAGGAGGATGACCCTTGTGTAGTGGATAGGCGGTTGGATGGTCAGAACGATAGCACCAGTGTCTCAGAAAACATATCACATACCATAGATGACCTTACACCTCAACCGAGTGGTGACACTAGTGATGATTCACATGTGTTAGCACCTAGAGATGATGAGCTTTCTATGATGGTTGTGACACATATTTCATCCTTCCAGACACCATTGATAGCCATGTCACATGAGGAGGTCAGTGGCATGTCAGATAGGGACAAGGAGCCTTATTTGAGAGATTCACACCAAATACATGTAGATCCACCAATCTAGGAGGAGATACAGGGAGTACAGACAGGGGACCTTACACGTACAGATCAGCCTGAGGAGATTGAGTCACGACTATTGGAGACTCCATTAGTTGAGCATATTGTGGATGATGACAGGGAGATGGAGCACTTACTTCTAGGATCAGCTTGCATTGATGAGGATGCACTCTTTATTGGTCAGGACGACCATGGCACATTTCTAGATACATTGGGATCCAGGCGCAAATGATAGTAGCAGGGTGAGTGCATAGGAGGATACAGTTGCTCATACAAGATAAAGTGTGATTCATAGGGAGATAGCACCTAGTGATGGGGTACAGTGGAAGACAGGAGGACCCAGTAGCACAGTAGTCAGTAGGTAGTTCAGCACGTTATCTTATGCAAAGAGTGTTTTGGGGGACTCCAGAGTTGACACTAAAAGGACTAACACTAGCAGTGAGGGATATGAGGTGGCACCTTAGCATGACCATGATCACAAGTTACACCACTTAGCAGCACAGTTGAGAGTTAGTGACTCTATGATCATGGAATCCACTAGACGTATCGATGACATGCATGTAGTGATGGCAGATTACTGTTGGAGAGCATCATAGGCACATGGTAGTTTAGATGAGGGATTTTCCATGGATGATTTTCAAAATCTCAGGGAGAGAGTATCTATGATGAGGACCGATTACCAGTAGTTGTTGACTGACAAGGACTACTTATTAAGGATTGGTGAGACGTATCATGAGGCTTTGAGGGAGCAGGAGATGGAGGTGGATAGACTTACTCAGGAGTTGGAGAGCACTCGAGGATTATTCAGAGGCACACAGACAGCCCTTTAAGAATCAGAGTCTAGATCAAATGAGTCTCTTGAGGAGATTCGTCAGAGATCCACTTCATCTGTCTTAGTGGACACTCAGATGTATTAGTCAGTCACATTGATAGAGGATGTTGGTGATCTAGTAGAGGAGCACCAGTTGATGGAGGACACTTTCATTTGTGTTCTCAGAGCGGTTGACCTCCATGTAGAGGTTGATCCAGTAGTATGCCCAGGATCTGTGATGTACCATGAGTCTACGAGAGACAACATGAGTATGTCGGAGCATGCAGTGATGAGTGATATCTCACAGGTACATGCCGAGACATATGATGGGATTCAGAGGGGTGTACTTGCAGGGAGCAGACACACTTAGGGGAGCATGCAGATGCCACTCCTTTGTAGCATCATATGGTCATGAGATCTCACCTTCACCGTTTCAGTAGTTGCATGAGTGATGGGAGATGGAGATTGGTTTACCAGCAGTTGGAGGAGTTACTTCTGGTTGTACCTGATGATTGGGGTTTAGTGAGGGCTACAGGCGAGCAGTTATCAAGGGTACAGGTAGACATGATCTTGGTCAATTCCTTGGGATTGACCAAGGCAGGTGTTATTTTTCATCCCTACCATCAGCTACAGATGTCTCTGTTACCTTTTCCCGACACTTTTATCATGGACAGCAGCATGAGGAGAGATACATAGTGGCATAGGGCATGGGGAGTTCTTAGGCTGAGGCCACCTAACATGAGTATCTTTACGGCATCCAGTCGGATAGATATGAATCGTCAGAGGCATCCAGCTGAGACTTGGTGTGTGATAGAGAGCATCATGGGCCAGGTGATAGAAGATGAGCATAGAGGGCTTATGACAATGATCAGACTCACAGAGGAGCAGCTAGAGGGGATTGGAAGTGATAAACTTCCAAGTTTTCCATGGGATCTAATAGTCTGTTTTGTCAGTAGGATGTTCATGTTGACCCAGGTTGCACCAGAGAGCCACACACTCCACCGTGGCTTGGTTTGGAGTGGGCCTACAAGTACTTGTCCTAGGGGGTGAGACCTTTTCTCCCGCTTGATCATCATGATAGGGCATGGAGATTTTTGGATAGGTACTTCTTCTACAGAGGCATATTTACTGATACAGTTTCTGGATAGCAGGTCCAATGGTCATAGGTATTTCAGCTAGAGGACCCAGGAGAGGAGGATTCAGGATGTATGCAGGGGGCAGACAGTCATGTTCAGAGTAGTGTAGGGACAATAGGGTGATCTTCGACAGAGGTTATCATGGCACCCAGGGATTGCAGTGTTGGGAATTTCACTGAATGACAGACGCGAGTGGACCTTTGAAGGGGGAAGTTGTTCTAACTTTCCATTGAGCTTTAGTGTTGAGAGAAGCGCATCGCTTGCGGGTGTCTCACAGAGGTCTTACAGCACCTCATTTTGGCATCAACATGTGCAGTTGATGGAGGTCATATGGATCTTGGTAGAGACTTGGAGGGTGGATTCATTCTGATATGAGGCCATGTGTCATATGCAGGAGACTTCTGGAGTTGGTATATCTCAGGGTTATGCTTCCCAGGGGCTAGCAGTTCATGACTTGATATGGGACCCAGGGGGTAGAGTGTATGAGTATTCATATTTGGATGGGTTCTACTATGTATCCCACAGGTGGACATGGGATCCTGGTATTTAATTTGAGGGGATTTGGTTATTTCTTCAGGACAAGGAATTTTCTAGCAGAGAGGACTATAATGTCCCCACTTTGGGACATCATCACAGTGCAAACGTTTATGATGAATAAAGTAGCCAGATAGGTGTTATAGCAAGTACAGGGGTTATTGAGAGGCATTGTGAGGTCCAACTTTCATTTCTCATCATATCTCATCATTATGAGCCATTCCGTATAGGTTGGCTTCGGTTTCGTTACATTCTGATGATTTCCATGATTTTGACTATTTTGAGCTATAAGTCAATTAAATTCACTGAAGAGGTCATTTTGGGAACATTACTTGGAGGAACATCTCAGTGTAATAGCTCATTGGAACCAGGAGGAGCAACACTATAGGATGGGATGGCTAGAAGTGACTTTTAGTGGCCAGGGAAGCCATAAGGAGAGATAAGGCGCTTTTTAGAGGTAAAAAGGTTAATTAATTAATTAAAGTGATTTAATTAATTAGTTAAATATTAATAAAATGAAAGTCAGTTTGGAGGGACAAGAGGAGCCAAAAAGTATAAAGGAAAGGCAAAGGCATCTACTCATTCATTCATGTATGATTATCTTTTGATATTTTTCTTTTAGCTAGTGAACCCAGCATTGGGGGTTTTGAGGGTTTTGACTTAACAAACCCTAGAGGATGATTCGGTAGTGAAAGATTCCACCGAGCTTGTCCCAATATTGGTCTCGAAGATGCAATACTCTCCCACACCATTCTAGTTCCGGATCTACTCAGTTGTAGGAGGATTCTACATCAGTTGTGGGGGCGGAGAGAGAGAGGGTGCATCGGCTTGGGTTTCCAGCAAGAGGGGCACACCATTCATTGGGGGAGGATTCGTCCTAGATGAGGAGAGGCGATTTTGGGATTTCCAGGTATTGGGTTTCCCTTGTAGTTGTTATAGAATTATTCTTGGTGGACTCCGGAGGTGTTTTGGTGGTGGATTCATCAGTATTGAGAGTGGGAGGATTTCCCAAGAGGATGGCGGACCACATCTTGGAGGATAGCTAGATCTAAGGATCTAGCAGGTATTTGGCTTAGTTGAGCACTTGGGTTTTCATTTTCGTGCCCCTATCGATCATTCTAGTGGATTAGTGGAGTTGTCGGAGGTCTCTAGGAGAGAGGTCGAATTATTAGGGTTTCAGCCATCCAGGAGGGCGCACCATACATTGGAGGAGGTTCATATCCATAGGGTTTGAGAGTGACCTTGGAGATTTGGGCACCTGGGTTGTTATTTCCATCACCTGATCTACTTTTTTGTATTTTTCTTGGGGTGATTGGACACATTTGGCAGCAGGGCCGAATTGTTGAGGAGCTTCAGCATTCCAGCAGGATGTGGCATCATCCAGTTAGGGATTCTACACTTCATACGGCCATATCTACCTTGGTATTGGTATTCATCTCTTATCCATCCTTTGAAGGCTCATTTTGTATTGTCGAGAGATTTTTGTAGCAGCTCATACTTCTATCCATCTATTGAGCATTCCAGATCGGCATCTTCATTGTAGCAGGTTCCTCTATTTCATGAATAAAATCATATTTGAGATGTTTTGGCTTGTCTATCATATTGCATATGGTTTAGGTATGTTCCATGGTTATATCTTATTGTTATTTTCTATAAAAAACATATAAATACATCAGTAAACCCTAAGGCCGAAATCAATAGGCCATTCAGCAAGTAGACACATGTAAACAAGTAGGTCAGCGAAGTGTTTGATGAAATACCACAACCAATAAAAGTTTAAAAAGACACCAAAACCATGATGATCCTGGAATAATGGCTTGGGATCATTACACAAGGATACCATAACATATCTTACCATACATTACACCTTTTATTACATTTTTTTCATAATTTTCAGCCATTTAGGGCTTGATGTCTAGAATATTTTAGGGTTGTCATGTGCCATCTTGCATTTTAGCATACCATGGAAAGCCAAGGAAAGGAAAGGCATACCATACTACGGCAAGGCAAGGCATACCATACCATACCATGGAAAGGAAATCCAATGCAAGGAATACCATACCATACCATACCATGCAAGGCTAGACCATACCATACCATGTGAGGTTTAAGTTGAAAGTTGTTTAACTAACTTATTTTAAAGGCTAGGATACCATACCATACCATGGAAAGGAAAGGAATACCATACCATACCATGCATGGCTTGGAAAGGCATGGAAATGGCATGGCATGGCAAGGAATGGTAATGGCATGGCAAGGCATGGCAGGGCATTGTTGGTTATGGAGCTAGATTATCTTTTTGATTCAGAGGTATTTGTTCTCAGCCATGTTTATACCCCATGAAGATTTTACACCCCTCCATGCAGGGGGATTTCCCCCCCTGCATGGTTTGGGGGGCTCATCCCCCCGCCTGGGAGGTTCAGGGGAAAGCAAGCCCCCGACAAGGGTTCGACAGCAGAGTCCCCTGATGGGGGTTAAGGAGTGAAGCCCCTGAAGGAAAATTTTCCTTATAAATGTATTATTGT
This sequence comes from Picea glauca, assembly GCA_000966675.3. NCBI lineage: Eukaryota > Viridiplantae > Streptophyta > Pinopsida > Pinales > Pinaceae > Picea > Picea glauca. The sequence continues at coordinate 174,024 of JZKD02S1979824.1, forward strand.
AATTTCATAGTTAATTTGCACCGTTCATTATAAGGTCACATATATGACAGTAGAAGTTATGTTAGGGTTTTATTCCCTAGAAGGCAACCCTCTCTTATGAGAGAATTGTATTGTGGATGTGTATCATTGCGAATATTGTATTCTAAGAGAGGAGACTGTGACAGAAAGAAGAGGAATTTACAATGGGTGTGTTTTAGGTTGTATCCCTTCATTTTGTTGGATAATAAAAAGGAAGGACCTGACAATTTCTCTGGTGGATCTAGCCCACATTGGGTGAACCATGTATATCTTTGTCTCTATTGTATTGTGTATCTTCTATGTTTTATTTCCGCATTTGTTTTATTTTCTTGTTCCACGATCCTTTTTTTATAACAACTGGTATCATAGCGAAAGGTAACTCACGGGAAAAGAGGGTTCCTGGTTCGAGTGGGAGTAGTGGCGGAAGATGGAAAGTTTAGGGTCAAGAAATTTAACGGCCAAAACTACCAGTTATGGAAGATGCAGATGGAAGATTATTTATATCAAAAGGATCTATTCCTACCATTGGGCGGAATAGAAAATAATTCGATGGCCATGAAGGACAAATAATGGGAGGTTCTTGAAAGAAAGGCACTAGGAACAATACGGTTGATCCTGGCAGCATCGGTAGCTTTCAATATTTCAAAAGAAAATACAATGAAGGAGTCGATGGACGCATTGGCTAAACTATATGAAAAAACATCGGTGTCCAATAAGGTATTTCTAATGAAGATATAATTTAATATCAATATGTCATAAGGTGGTTCTATTGCAAGTCATTTAAATGAATTTAATACGGTTACTAATCAGCTAAGTTTTGTAAAAGTGGACTTTGATGATGAGGTTAGGGCTCTTATAATATTGTGTTCGTTTCCAGAAAGATGGAATGGCTTGGTCACGGATGTAAGTAACTCTGTCTCTAGTTCAAACACTCTAAAATTTGATGATGTTGTTGGTGTTATCCTTAGCGAGGAAATGCGACAGAAAATCACAGGTGAGACATCAGGTAATGCGTTAAACATGGAGAATAGTGGAAGACAAAAGGATATAGGAAATGACTCAGGGAATAGTGGGAATTCTAGGAAGGGTAGATCCAAATCCATACTTGGAAAGATAAAGTGTTGGAATTGTGGGAAGAAAGGACATCTGAAGAAAGGCTACAGAGCTCCAAAGAAACAAAGAGATAGACAGCAGGAGAAAAATCAGGAAGCAAATGTAACAAGTGATGTGTTACAAGATGCTTTGATTCTTTCTATAGATAATATTTATGATTCTTGGGTAGTAGATTTAGGGGTTTCATTTCATGCCACACCCCATAGGAAACATCTTCTAGATTATGTTCAAGGTCATTTTGGACAGGTTCATTTGGATGTTGATGCACCATGCAAAATTGTTGGAATGGGAAAAGTAAAAATAAAGAAAAGGAATGGAAACCAATGGTTGTTGAAAGAGGTAAGTCATGTTCCAGATCTAAGGAAAAATCTAATTTCAGCAGGGCAGTTGGAAAGTGAAGGTTATATATCCATATTTACAGATAAGGTGTGGAAGGTCACCAAAGGATCATTGGTGACAGCAAAAGGAGAGAAGGTAGGTACATTGTATTTATGTACTGGTATTATTGACTCTTCTATCTCTTTAGCTTCTAAAGGAGTGGATAAAGAACTATGGCATCATAGGCTTGGACACATGAGTGAGAAGGGGATGCAGATACTTCACAAAATAAATTTGTTTCCAGATCTTAAACAAATTGATTTGGATTTCTGTGAGCACTGTATTTATGGAAAACAAAAGCGAGTCAAATTTCTCAGAGTTGGAAAAGAAAAGAAGAGTGAAAGGTTAGAGCTTGTGCATACATATGTATGGGGACCAGTTCAGGTATCACCTCTTGGTGTCTCTCGTTATTATGTTACTTTTATTGATGATGCAACTAGAAAAACTTGTGTTTATTGCATTTGACAAAAATTTGATGTTTTTTATACTTTTAAGAAATGGAAAGCTTTGGTTGAGAATGAGAGAGGAAAAAGGTTGAAGTTTCTCAGATCAAACAATGGAGGTGAATATTGCAGCAAGGATTTTGATGATTAATTTTCATACCATGGGATTTGTAGAGAGAAAATAGTTCCAGGAACACCACAAGAAAATGGTGTGTCAGAAAGGATGAACAGGACAGTCATGGAGCGTGCAAGGAGTATGAGATTGCATGATGGGTTTCCCTTACAGTTTTGGGCAGATGCTGTAAATACTGATGTTTAATTAATAAACATAGGACCTTCAAGATATTTGGATGGTTTAATTCTAAAGGAGGCATGGACAGGTAAAACGGTAAACTATTCTTTTTTGAAGACTTTTGGTTGTGAAGCATTTTTCCATATTGATAAAGAAAATAGAACAAAGCTTGAGGAAAAATCCAAGAAGTGTACCTTTATTGGATACGGTGTTAATGATTTTGGTTATCTCTTATTGGATTATGAAAATCACAAAATAATTAGGATTAGAGATGTCATATTCAATGAGAAGGTCATATACAAAGATCAGTTGTAGGGAAAGAAACAGGAAAAAGAAAAACCAGAATACACATTGCTTGATGAGATCACTGAAAAAGAAATTCCAAAGGTACCAGAAAATCAAAATGTACAACAACAGGAGTAGCAGGTACCTCAAACTCCTACAAGTGTGGTTAGAAGATCTATCGGGTTAAGTAGATCCCCTGAATGATACTCTCTTTCATTGTATTATTTATTGTTGAATGATTCTGGTGAACCATAATGTTATGAAAAGGAAATGCAGGTAGACACTAAAAAGAAGTGGGAGAAAGGCATGAAAGAGGAAATGGATTCCTTGGTAAATAACCATAATTGGGACTTGGTTCAGTTCCCTGCAGGAAAAATAGCATTGCAGAATAAATGGGTTTACAAGTTGAAGGAAGAAGATGGAGGAAAAAAGCAGTACAATGCTAGACTTGTTGTAAAGGGGTTTTCACAAAAGAAAGGTATATATTTTGATTAAATATTTTCTCCTGTTGTTAAGATGAATTCAATTAGGACTATTTTAAGTATTGTGGCAGTAGAATATTTACATCTTGAACAATTAGATGTAAAAACAACTTTTATCCATGGAGATTTGGATGAAGAGATTTATATGCAACAATCGTGGGGGAATGAGGTCAAAGGGAAAGAAAATTTGGTATGCAGGTTGAAGAAGAGTTTGTATGGCCTAAAGCAAGATCCAAGGAAGTAGTATTTGAAGTTTGACAGGTTTATGATAGAACAAGGTTAAAGTAGATGTCATTTGAATCACTGTGTTTATTTTAAAAGGATAGAAAATGGAAGCTATATTATCTTGCTATTGTATGTAGATGGCATGTTTGTTGCAGGGTCTAATGTGTGGGATATAAATTTGCTAAAGAAGAAATTATCTAATTCATTTGTGATGAAGGATTTGGGTGCTGCAAAGAAAATCCTTGGTATGAGAATAACAAGAGACATGAAAAATCGCAAATTGACATTGTCCCGAGGTGAGTACATAGAGAAGGTGTTGGAGAGGTTTAGAATGCAGAATGAAAAACAAGTTAGTACCCCTTTGGCCAACCATTTCAAATTAACCAAGGAAATGTGTCCCAAGACACGGGAGGAGATAGAATACATGTCCAGGGTCCCTTATTCATCATCAGTTGGCATCTTGAAGTATGTGATGGTTTGCACAAGACCAAATATTGCACATGCAGTGGGAGTTGTGAGCAGGTATATGAACAATCCAAGTAAAGAACATTGGTAGGAAGTAAAGTGGATTCTCAGGTATTTGAGAGGTACTTCTACTCATGCATTATGTTTTGGAGGTTCAAACATTGTTCTACAAGGATATGTTGATTCATATATGGCAGGTGATAAAGATAGCAGAAGGAGCACCACAAGGTATGTTTTTATTGTAGGTGTAACAACAATAAGTTGGATTTCAAAACTACAAAAGGTTGTTGCACTTTCAACAACAGAAGAAAAGTATGTTGTTGCTACAAAGGCTAGTAAATAAATGATTTGGTTACAGAGGTTTATGGAGGAATTGGGAAAGAAGCAAGAGAATAGCAGGTTGTATTGTGACAATGAGAGTTCCATTCATCTTGCAAAGAAATTATCCTTCCATTCAAAGAATAATCATATACATCTCAGGTACCATTTCATATGATCTGTCTTGGAAGATGGACATCTGAAGTTGGAAAAGAAACATACTAGCCAGAATCCTAAAGACATGTTAACAAAAGAAGTAACCAGGGAGAAACTGAGTTCCTTCTCAGTTTTAGTTGGTCTTCAAGCATGAAGGTGAAGATAAGAAATTTTCCAGGTCCAACAAGGATCATATTCCACCATATACAACAGCAGTGGAGTTGTTGTGATCAGTATCCAAGTGGGATATTTTTGGTTGTGGAGCCTGATTATCTTCCTGATTCAAAGGTCTTTGTTTTCAGCCATGTTTATACCCCATGAAGACTGTACACCCCTCCACACAAGGGAAATAGAAGGGTGGCTTTCCCCCCCTGTGGGGCCCGGGGGGCTCATCCCCTTGACTAGGGGGTCTAGGGGAAAGTGGGCCCTTAGTGGGGGTTTGGGGGAAGCGTCCCTTGATGGGAGTTCGGGGGTAAAGCCCCCGAAGGAAAATTTTCCTTGTAAATGTATATTGTAATTTCATAGTAAATCTGGACTATTCATTATAAGGTCGCAAATCTGATGGTAGAAGTTATGTTAGGTTTTTTTTCCCTAGAAGGAAACCCTACTTTATGAGGGAATTGTATTGTGGTTGTGTATCATTGTGAATGTTGTATTATGAGAGAGGATACTATGAGAGAAATAAGAGGAAGTTATGGTGGATGTGTTGTAGGTTGTATCCCTTCATTTTGTTGGATAATAAAAAGGAAGGACCTGGAAATTTCCATGGTGGACGTAGCCCACACTGGGTGAACCACGTATATCTATTTCTCTATTGTATTGTGTATCTTTTGTGCTTTATTTCTGCATTTGTTTTATTTTATTGCTTTGTGATCCTGTTTTTCTAACAGGCATGGAAATGGCATGGCTTTGCAATGACATGACAATGGCATGTCATGGAAAGGCATGGAAATGGCATGGAAATGACATGGAAATGGAAAGGCATGGCATGGAGTGGCTTGGAAAGGCATGGAAATTCCATGGCATGGCAAGTCATGGCATGGAAAGGCATGGCAAGGCATGGCAATGGCATGGTAAGGCATGGCAATGGAATGACAAGGAAAGGAAAGGAAAGGCAATGAAAGGCATGACATGGAAGGACATGCAAAGGCAAGGCATGGCATGGCATGGCATGGCATGGAAAGGCAAGGCAAGCCAAGCCAAGCCAATGCAAGGAAAAATATAACATCCCTTAAAACAAGTAATCATTATTTGAAAGGGGGATGAAAATGCAAGCTTAAAATAGGGTTTAGATAATAATTTTTTGTTGAAATGTAAGATGACACATGAAAACCATACAATATTCAAGGCATCAAGCCCTAGAGGCCTCAAAAATTATGACAAAAATGTAATAAAAGGTGTCAAGATGTATTCCAAGGGTTTAATTGCAAAGCATGGCAATGGCATGGCATGAAAATGGCATGGCAATGTTTTTTTTTTTATTATTCTTGTTTCATTGCAACCCACATTTTGATTTGACTTTTTCCTTGACTAATTTTATGGAACATTATATTTATTGTTATATAGGTTAAAATGGGAAACTACATGACAAGACATGAGAAGCTACATGGCATGGCATGGAATGGCATGGAAATGGAAATGGCATGGCATGGAATGGCATGGAAATGGAAAGGGCATGGCATGGAAAGGGATGGAAATGGCATGGCATGGCATGGAATGGAATGGCTTGGAAATGGAACGACAATGGAATGGAATGGAAAGGCATGTCATGGAATGGCTTGGAAAGGCATGGAAATGCCATGGAATGGAAAGGCACGACAATGACATGGAAATATCAATGGCATGCCATTGAATGACTTGGAAAGGCATGGAAATGGAAAGGCAAGGCATGGCATGGAAATGTCATGGAATCATCAGATTTGTGGGATTGGTTTGGGAGGGTCCTTTGTCTCCTTGTGTACTCTAACTATAATATTCCATATGTAAAAAGTATGCAGAACAGAAATAAAATGCTAGAAATGGCAAATGAACAGAAATATAACCAGAAAAACACCACAATAATACTGAAATGATAACAGAATAACACCAGAAAGAGCACTTTGATTACTGAGAGAAATGTTCACTTGCCTCTTCGAGGAGGCAACCTCCAGTCGAGAAGAGCTCTATTACAATAATATCCAAGACAACAGTTTTCATACCCTCGACTCATATTTATACTAAACATGTCTATCAAAAGAACCATCTAGAGGAAGATCCTTCTAGAAGTGGAAGCTTCTATTAGGTCTTCTTACATTTGACTTATTCTTCCTTATTGCTAGGCCTTATTAATATTGACCTTTATTACATCGAAATATATTATTCTACCTACGTGAGGGGTTAGGTCCCTAACACTAACCCAAAAATTGGGTAGGAGTGTGCAATAAACTCTCATATATGGTGAAGGGAAAATAATAATGGTTTCAAGTCTCCCTGGAGGAAATTTGGTAGCATAGCATTAATTTCTATGGTGTGTCAAGAAATGTAACCTCAAAACCGTTATTTGTAGGTGGAAAATGATACCCATTCTAATATCTAGTTTCCATGTGAACTCTCTCATTCTATTGATCAAAATCAATAAGTATAGTGGACATCATGGAAGATTGAATAAATGTTATTAATAATTGATGGGTTTAACAAAATTTTCATATACTCACTACACAAGCTAAACAAACATGAGTGCATTAATGAGTCATTGACTAGTATTTTTGGCATTTATGAAGGGTTACACATAAATGAAATGATTTTATATATTTCATGCATAGAAAAAGGGGAATAATCCGTGTGCCCTAGAAATTGGTCAAATTATGGATTGAATCAACTAAGAAACTAACAACTAGGATTCTAAAAAGGAATGTCAAGGGAAGACTAGGGTCAAGGTTTTGTCCTAAGGAGACTAGGAATACTAGGACTTATACCTACATGAGGAAAGAAATACTTTTATCATGTAGCTCTAGTAAGAGAAGAAGTTAGGGTTTTGTGGCATTTTAAAACCCTAGTTCTACCTAATGTGCTTTTTATCGAGAAGATAGAGGGAGTTTATCTTGTACAAGCATGGGATACAAATGTAGGTTCCAAAAAGGACTTACCATTGTGTATGCTACATTTTTTATCATCTCTAATGGAGTGAGCTATTGGATAATTTTATCTTATGGTTTCCATCGCTAGGGTTTGAAGAACTCAACTTCTAACAACCCCTGATAAGATATTGGTAGGTGCATCTACTTCATATTCAAAATATATACAAAGTGTTTGGGTTGTCCAAATGTTGTGTACTTGCATAATTGAATTTTAGCTTATGTCATCTTCATAATTGAGTAATTATAGTACTAGTTATGGAGGTTAATTTGACATAACATTGAGCTGATATTGTTAAGTGATTTCAAATTATGTAGAAGATAAATGAGAAAATTTATTTCTATAATAAATTATTGTAATATGTCATTTTTAGGTCACAATATTTTCAAGTGACCACTATTTGAGTGTGGATTGTCAATGGATTTAGATGGAGATAATTCAAGAAGTAGTCCATGCATTGTTGGTTGTGAGTTAGAATATTTGTGGATAATTCAAAAGGAATGATCTATCGATGATGTAGAGATACATGGTTGATTAGCAAGCAATGATACTTGAGAAGCATTAATTGGTTATGGATCTAGCACTTAGCAATCCTTTCCACCACAAGATATTTGTGAATGAATAACGTAAGTATTTATAATCACTTTTGAAAAAATCAAGGGATTAATACACATGAAATTCATACAATTTGAAATTCAAACATTTTGAAATTCATACATTCATCAACATGAAATGTAGAAACAGTGAGATTCATAAAAAAAATGTGCCATGAAATGTGTGTGTGTGTGTGTGTGTGTAACATCATCTAAATTGTTCATTTTTTTACAAAATGGCAACTCGTGGCCAATATACAAAGCGACAACAAGTTCCCTAACATAAAAACATCCATATTGTGGACTAGATATAAATGGTAGTATTTGGTCAATCATTTACCATTGCCACCCTCAAGAGCATCCTGGAAATCAATATTTCTTCTCTTTCTCGAGGATGCACCTTGAGAGGTTCTAAGGATGGGCATGCTTCGACTCTTTAGACTGCACAAAGAATAAACATTGTTATAATTTTTTTTCCTCAATGAATTAATAAACATGCAAAATTATACTTTGTAAATTAACCTAAGACAACTCACTGCATATGCTACTATCATTCGTGAGGGTGTTACCCTCCTCCATGACCCCAGGCTCTCTGTGATGCCACCTTGCATTAGTTACAAGGATCAAGTCAAGAAAATTAAACAAATATGTGTAAAATCAAATTCATGAAACATAAAAATTATCATCAATGCATTATCTCACCATGAATATCTCATGCCTTGATGGAAATTCACTGGTAGATGGAGCACTAAATTGTACAACCTGCTCCAAGCCTATTTCTATTATGGCAGTCTCATTCGATGGGGCCAATGGAAATGTTGGGGATGGGTTGCGATGGTCACCCATAGGTTATACTAGTGATTGCAACTCCCTAGGCCTGGAAAAAGGTAACCCAAAAGCAACGCCCAGGTGCCCAGGGAGTGCAAGAGTACTATAGCTAGAAAATATATCTACAGCATGCATACATATTAATAAAATCAAACTATTTGTACCAACTAGTAAATTCAAAAACATAAACACAAACAATTTTAGAATGATATGATATTTAACTCTACACATGATACTTGTGATGCAAGTGACTTTTCCATCCTAGATGGACAGTCCCTGACATCACCTACTCCCAAATCTTGTAGAAACATGAGAACATTAAAAATTTGAGTATGCCATAAAATAAAGAAATGACTAAGGTGAATTTATCATGTGTGACACATACTTGAGTGTGAGGTGCACCCAATGAACAAGAAACCTCTATTGTTGCATCAGTGTTGGGGCTAGCCACTAATGCATACATCAACGTAGAGGGTCTATTGTTAGGATGTAACAACTGCAAAACAACATATAATGAAATATTGATATAAATACACATGATAATATATATATATATATATATAACAATGAAGAACATAAAGAGGGTTACAATACTAACTTCCTCCATGAAGTTATGCTATCCACTGGGCTCTATAGGCCCATAACATGTTTTCTCGCAGCTCGAGCATCTGTGAGGTTCACATGGATGGAGGATATTTCCATGTGCCCTCTCCTCACTATAATTTGTCATGCATGTTAAACCATCAACCCCTCTATCAATGTCACTGGTAGACACCTCATGCTCAGATAGTGAAAAAAATCTATTATGTTGCACTAGGCTATGACTCAATGATGAAATCACTAGCTTTACCTGTTGCAAGCTCTCTGCAACAGAAGGATGTTTGGTAGGGGGGTCAGGCCCTCGCCTGGGGGGGAAAGGACCTAACACAAGGTCGTTCCTTGCATGCTTTCTGTCATGTGCAGATCCTAGACCCACCCCCTGGAATTCTCCAATGTCAAAGTAGTTGACATGCTTACCCATAATAAACTCAGGCCAGAATTTTCTCATAAAATATAAGAGCACCTCCATGTTATTGCAAGGAGGTTTATCAAAAACCATATACCACATATCCATCCAATTTTGACTAATATGGGGATGGATGCACCAATTAATGGAGATGTGTTTCTTGTTCAATGGTAGTTCTTGTCCAATTCTAGGATCCCTAAAAATAGACAATATTTGTGGTTTTCAAATGCCCATCTCTTTCACTTGGTCTTTGTCCAAACCAGTGTTGTAGTACTCATACATTCTTGCCCTATAATCATAAATATAGGTCAATTTCCCTTGGGCACTTGCAATGGAATTCACAATGATGTCCAAAGAAGTGGCCAAGGAGACTCTACCAGGCTCTCTAGTATCCCTTAATTGTTCCTCAAGGGTTCTTAATATAGCCAACACCTCTTCAATTTGAATGTTTACATTGGGCGGTTGTGGTGGGTTGGGGTTTTGATCTTTTTGGTTTTCTTCTGAGTGGTTTACATTGAATCAGGGTTCCATTATATTATATATGCTACAATTTAAAAACTATAGCATCTAAATTAAGTTGGTTTTTTAATTAAAATACAAAATTACAATTTTTTTTATTTATTTTGATTCTTGAAAGCAAAAAAATAAATTGTAAATGACTAAATTGAGTTAAAATATGATAAATTAAACATACCAGGACAATATCCTCCCTCTCTAGCTCCTCTCTAGATCCTCAATTCGCTCAATAAGAGTAGAAACGTGAGCGCAATTTGTGCACAATGACCATAAATCACACTCACGGCCTCTTTTAAAAAAATATCAGTAGGAACGTGCACACGTTCTTTCCACTAAACCTACGTGGCATGCCTCATGGAGGTTTGGCTGCCTCCAAACCTAAGGCTTTAGGAATGCGTGCACATTCTTTTGAGTGCACTTTCCTACTGCTTGGCTTGCCACTTTTTCGGCCATGAACTTCTTGCACTTACCATAATGTGAACTTAGGAAATTTAGTATAAGTATGGATGTGTTGTGATCGTGGATGAGTGTGTGAAGTGAGGTGGAATATGATATTGTAACATTTCGTAGGAATAGAAATGTAAATTTATTAGAAATTGTTTAAATATTTAGTGATGTAACATATTTTTTTGAGTTTAGGGTAGCAGGGTGGTGTTAGGGTGAATTGAAGTTCATTGAGGATTGGTGTCCTCATTCTTTGTAATGGGTTGGTGCCTAAGAGGATTGGTGTCCTCATTATTCGTGACAGGTTGGTGCCTGAGAGAATTGGTGTCCTTGTTATCTACGACACGTGGGTCCCCGATGAGCTAGAAATTATAACTTGTAAGTCGGTGCTTGCATAAAAACATAAAGATGTTATGAAAGTATTTGTGTACTTTGTTCTCTGTGTTGTTTTGATTTATGCTTGTATCTATCATTAAGTGTGCACTTCTAAATAATTTAGATGACTATTTCAATTTCTGCTTGTATTTGTCATTAAGTGTGCATTTATAAATAACTTAATTGGTTGAAAGGAAAGAAAAATACAGAAGTTTAATGCAATATTGTTCACGCACACTGCCACCCCACCCCTCCCTCTCTTAGTATTGTTGTGAGTATCAACATCAAGTATGTCAACAACAACTTGGATGAAGTGATTTCGTACAAATATCTCATAATGGATCTTGATTATAGGCTCAATAGGAACTATAACATCGAGAAAATGATAAATGGGGGGTGGAAAGTTATTGTGGAATTGAAAATAATTATAAATCAATGCACCTTTGGCTATGGGATAAGAAGAAACTCCTCTTTCCTTGACTTCCAAGGAGGAAACACATATTCTTAACCATTAGGCCCACTCAAAATACACATTATTTTTAACCACTAGACCCACTCAAATTGTACATTGATCTTGATATAAATAACTCTTCTAACCTTTTAACTTAAAAAAACCATAATCATTTTAATACTTAATTATTTTAATTTTTTATATTAAAAATTCCA
>JZKD02S1979824.1:232151-242804 GCA_000966675.3 Picea glauca
TTTATGAATGAATGAATAACTAGATTTATTAGCATGCCTGCATAAGGCTAAAAGATAAATGAATCTTAGGAATACCTGAATCAGTAACAAGTTTAATGCATAAATAAAGATATAATACACTCTCAGATCCCCACTCATTCCTACACTGTAAACACCTGGGTGCAGTCACCCATAGAGCTATCTTGGGTGAGACTGCGTTGTGCACCCTGTGCATAGCATTACCTTCTAGTTTACCAGGAGGGATGATAGTTTTCGATGGTTTTGTTGGAAACCTATTCAAATCTAAACCTGGGTCAACCCTAGAAGAAGTAAGAAGTGAGAGATCTAACGAACACTCATTATGGGTCAAATACATCTCACCTGAAACTCATCTTTCCCATTTATCTAGTCAACCAACACCTATGATTTTCCAAAGACATGTATCTTTCGCAACTTAAGCAAATCAACATGGAACAATAATTCCCAAAGAGATGCAAGCTCTTCTTTGTTTTTTGAACCTCTCCATATCACATATCTAATTGTGAATTAATGGGAATTTGAAATGAATAAAATTGCACCTGCTCCACATAAAGGAGGGTGGCCCCGGATTACCCCATCAAAGAACCCCCCAGGAAATTTCGTCTGCAATCTGTGTCATTGAAGGTTTCCTGAAATTCTTTTGTTTCATCTCGACCTTGTATTACCCAGCCAATTTGACTATCAACCCTGCCACCACCTCACATGCAATAAAACTATTTTTAAAAATTCCCTTGTTTATAGCCCATCATAGAGAATAAACAAAGAAAAAAGGAATTGACATGTAACTATGGACTTCAACATCCTCCTTCCACTTTTTTGTCCAACTTTATAGCTCTCCTTCTCGTCGCAACCTCTATATTTTTACTTCTTTTTCGATCTCCACCGAGACTTGTTGGGCATAGGGACAATCTATAAATAGGTGTTGGACCGATACAACATTTATTTTGCACATCAAACATATGTTAGGGCTGCACCACCCTCTTTTCCAGTCGTTGTCCCAAGTTAATGTTTTATTATCCATCTCCATCCATAGGAGAATTTTTTATTTGATAGGGGTATTTTGGGCCGAAATGAAGCTCCACCACAATTTTGTCTTGCTAGTTAAAGCTTCCTCTGCCTGCAATATGTAGCCCAACTTAGCATAATATATTCCTCTTTTGTCATCGCCTATCTAGAAAAAAGTTTCTTCCTCATCCTCTTGCAAAGAAATAAAATTTGACTTAAGAGAACATACGAAGTCTCCCCATCAATCTATGCTTTATTCTTCTATTTCTAAGATTTCAATCGTTTTCCACTCACTTATTCCTATTCTATCTAATTCTCCAATAGTTGCATCCTTTATAGAGTATATTCCTTGATTGTGTATTGCATTCACCAATTCATCCGGTAATATGTATCCTTCTCCTGAGCCAACCCAAGGGTCTTCCCAGATCCTTACTTGTTTAGCATTGCCTCTATCCCAAACCAAATGTTCTCCAATCAGTAGAAATACTCCTATTAGTTCCTTCCATCATATCGAGTTGTTCTGATTTTCTTCCTTGGTTGTCGGATCCATTCTATGATGGACATCTCATGAATGTACTTTGAAATCATCAATTTTTCCCATAATATTTCATTGTGAATCAAAATCCACATGATTTATGGCTAATGCTTGACATAACCAAACCATATTCTTAATACCCCACCCACCCATCTCCTTGGGCCTGGCCATATTTGACCACTTAACCAATGAGATACTTCTCTTATCAACATTTCCTGACCATAAGAACTAGAAACATAGTTTCCTTATTTTGTGTAATATTCCTTTTGGGATCTTTGCTATGGAATCTCAATACATTGGAACATTTCCCAGTACCACATTCAAGAGAACTAGTCTCCCGCCCTTGGAGATCCATCGATGAGCCCAAAATGAGATTCTTTTTTGGATTTTTGAGAATAGCCACAACCAATCATTGAATAAATATTCATTTGGTCTTAAAACAAAACCAAGATACTTTATTGCATCATCTAAAGGATGTTGAGCAAAGGTTAAATGCACTTTCAATTGGTTTTCCACTTCTTCATGTATTCCATTGATCGACACAACCGACTTTTACTTATTCACTTGCATTCTTGTAGAGGTACATAAGAGGTCTATTTTTTTTTTTGCATTGCTTGGAATTATGAGTCTGCACCGAAAATAATTATGTCATCAACAAAGAGTAAATGAGAAAGGATTAATGTTTTTGATATGTTTATGCCTTTGAGAAGTCCTACATGTCGTGCATTTTTTTATCAGTAAACTTAATCCTTCCACAATGATTAAAAAAAAGAAGGGGGAGAGAGGTAATCCTTGACGAAGCCCCTGGCAAGATCAAAAAAGAGAGGAAGGAACACCATTAATTAGGATAGAAAAGGAAGGAGATTCGATACACCCCATAACCCAATTGACCGATTCTAGATTCATTCCTAGCTTTATCAAAGCTAACATGATGAAGGTCCATCTCACTTTGTCATATGATTTTGATAAATCGAGCTTCAAAATAAAAGAGGGAATTTGTTTTAGCTTGACAGAGTGGATAAATTCTTGTGTGATAGAAATAACATCATGAATTTGGCAGTTATAGAGAAAACCATACCGCTCTTCTGATATGAAACCACTAAAGATAGGCTTCAATCGATTGGCTATGATCTTGGATATGAGCTTGTAGATTAGGTTGCAACATGAAATGGGACGAAATTATTTGAAGGAAAGAGGGGCTTGTTGTTTTGGGATCAAGCATAGGAAAGTGGAGTTATAATATCCCCACACTTTACCAAATCTTTTCGATTTGTTTACCACTTTCAACAGATCCCATTTTATCTGCTCGTAAAATCCTAGGTAAAATTCGATTGTGAGGCCATCGGGCCCAAGGATTCTACATTTTTGAAAGGATCAGAGGATTTGGAGGATTTCTTTCTCTGATATCTCTTCCTGGAAGGAGTTATTCATTTCATCTGAGATAAAGGAGGGGAAAATATTTATAACCTTCATGATCTCAGCGATAGGACATCCCATTTATTCTTTGAGTAAATTGGAGAATTTGTTTTTACCTGCATTGGTTGTCTCTTTGAAGATAGTCACCTTTTTTCCTTGATCACCCTTGATCTCCCATATAGAGTTTGTCATTCTGCAAAAACTGACAAATTTGTGAAAGTATTTAGTGTGATTGTCACCTTCTTGGATCCAAACCGACCTGTTTTTTTGCCTCCAATTTGAGTCCTCTATCCTAAACAGTTCTTGTTTCCTTATCATAAGTTCCTTGATCGAGGGTTCTTCCACTTATGATAAATTTCCCACCTCATGCTCAATAGGGAGATAGATGAGTTTTGATTCCACCTTTGCAATTGTTGCCATCATTTTTTCTTGAATTCTTTGGCCCACAAAATCATGGCTTTCCTTATTTTTACTATATTTTCAGAGAATTGTTGCATAAAATTTTGACCCACATCCTCTAAAAAAGGATGCCATGTTTCTTCCACCATATTCTGAAACTACGATAATCCTCTTCTTTGAGCCATTCATGATTGAAGTTCATGGGACTTGACATTTTCGGACCTGCTTTGGAAACTTCCAATACTATGGGCATATGATCATAAATCCCCCCAATTTCCACCCTTGAATTGATATCCCATTTGTTCTCAATCAAAATTTCAGATATTAGAAACCGATCTAATCGCTTGGCCACCAAGCCCGCCCCTTTTCTCCCACTACTCCAAGTATTAGAAAGCTTCTTAGGGACCAAGTCCAATAAATTATGCTTTTCCATCCACTATAGGAAAAATTATTCTTGAGGGTCTTGACGAGGATTTTGACCCCATACTTCCTTGAGTGACATAGTAAAGTGTAAATCTCCCCTAGTATCATAGCTCCAGAATTTAAAAATTCTAAGGCACTTAGTTTCTCCCAATAAGGGATCCTATTTGTGTAATGGCCATATACATTAAAAATTTTGAGATAGAAATTGAGCACCTTATCCTTAACTTGAACAAGAATACAAGAAGGAAATACTCAGGAATCAATCACCTTTAACTTCGGACTACATGCTGTTATGAGTTCGCCTGAAAGTCCAGCAACATCTGAGGAACAAAAAAAACAACCTTTAAGCCATGATCTAAAATTATCCTCTGACTTGGAATTACTACACATCGTCTCTTGTATCAATATTATGTCAGGATTTAATACAACGCAAAGGAACCTGAGGGAAGAAATTTTTGGAGTGCCCCTCACTTCACGATAATTGGAGGAGAGAACAATCATTTAGTCACTCAGTCTTGGGCCTTCCCTGCTATAAGGTCCCATGGGATGGTTGGTTGTTTCCCACTACATATCTCTTTTGCAGCCTGAATTTGGGCAAGGTATATTCGATATTTTCTTCCTGGATGCCCTCCTAATCCTTTTTCCAATCCCATATCTCCTACTACTTGTAAATCAATCCCTAATTTAACTTTGGATCTAAGTAGATATTATGATTTTATTCCATTAAATTGACTCAAATTCACTGAGGAGGAAGAAGGGCGATGAGACTGTTGATGAGGGTTTGGGATAAGGGGCCCCTCAAAATTAGAGGCCTCCCTAGAAATTAGGATTTTGATGACCCCATAGACAGTGTTAGACAGAGTGGAGAGCGCATTTTGAGGGAGGGGATACTTGTAAATGGGTGTCGTAGCAGGGGGACAAGGAACCTCCAAGTCTTTTACTCTTTGTGAGGAAGAAGAAACATCAGTAGAAAGAGACTGAATTTGAAGTACGAGACTTGAGTCCTTACCTGATTTCCCATATAGTGAGGTGTTGGGAGAGTTACTGCATGGAGTGATGAGTCGTGGTTGTTTTTTGCCTCCAAAATGAAAGTTTCCCTCTTCCTCCATCGTGTCCAATTTAGTAGACACCACCTCTTGCTTTCTTTTCCATATTTTTTGAAAAGGAGGGAAATGGGTAGTTGTTTGATTGCACTACGCCTAGAAGTGGCCCACTACATGAAATCCAAAGAATCTAAAAGGGAGTCTCCAGTAGTCAATATTTTGGCTCACTGAGAAGCTTCCCCAAACAAGCTTGATTTCATCATGTAACCCATCTCGTAAATAAACTTCAATTTGTAACCAATCCCATCTTTGGTAAATCTTCGTCTCCCATCCCGGATCTAAGCCAACGAATATACCAACACTATTTTTCATAGCCACTAAAATCTCTTCTTTCTAGAAGACCAGCAGAATATTTGGTAATATAGCCCATATTTTGGTTGGCGAGAGAACATCCTACACTGGATCCAAGGAAATAGACCATTCCTTTAGGACTAACCTGGATGAACCCTGGCCCTAGACACAAATGAAGGATTCCATCATATCTTCATGCGATTTGAACCCAAAAGAGATCCAATCTCTAGCTAGCACATGGAAAACATGGCAATACCCAAGAAGAGGTTGCCAATTTCCCATCAACCACTTCCTTACAAACACTGGGAGACTATTTTCATGCAGAAGCATCCAACCCTAGTTTTTCCAACCATATTTGGCATATCCCCAATCTCTATGTCGTCCCCAACCACCATTCGCCAACGCTCCTTGTGAGCTTTCCAACATCTACCCTGCCTATGTACTTGTCTATTTTGATTAGCATTCAATGGAGCCGATTCTCCTTCGCCTCTGCATGCACTGATTGAAATATTACATGAATTATGTGTTGTGTGTTCTATCGATGTTACTGAGCCATGCATACCCTCCACTTTCACATTCTCCCTTTTGGCATTGTCTATCTGTTCTACGAAATGATTTTTTTTGTCGGAATCCGGTGACATAAATCTACACGAAATCACTATGTCACTCGGATTATACAGAAATAATCACTCAAATATGTAGATTTAACAATTTCTCGCTGAATTTCAAATAAATGTCCCCGGAAAATATCACCGGAAAAAAATCATTTCGTAGATCGTTTAGACTAAGCCTCCGTTTTGTGTGTTGGGATGTGAAATGAAGTTTATTTGTAAACCAACCTTCTACCACATTCCACAACGGACCTCGAGAATGGAGAGAGGCCTCAGGATCTCTTTTCAAAGGTGGATCCAACGGTTCAAGATCCTCCAAATCATACGCCCTTTTCAAATTTTGCATTCAAATGAAGCTAAAATCAGTTGGAAATATATCCATCATACCCAGGCATTCACTGCCGTAATCTAACTCATCATCAACAATTAAAATATACTGCAAGGTCTACCGTTAATGCATTAACCGAACATCCAAGAATATTCTCCAACTGGCGACCTCAAACCTAGAGTTGTACTTTATTCCTGACAAGGGGAAGGTTAGCTTCGAATATGGACTTCCAAGATGTCATCTCCCTTAAAGCATTCCAGATTCCCCGCACAAAGAATGATAGCCTCTAAATATTGTGCTCTAGAAACATTCGCTCCAACTAACCATGACTATCTCCCACATCATAGTCCATTATTCAATAGTACTGAAAACCTTGGATCCGCATTCCTAAGCCCTCACCGCCATGCATTTGTTGCAGAATTGAAGGCTTGTTAGCTAGAGTTTTTAAAGGGATATATATACGTTTTTCTATTTTATTAATTAAGATGGATATAAATAAAAATTTATATTTGCGAAATTATAAATTTAAAATATTACAAAATCATAGTATATTACTTTAAATTCTCTTCAAAAGCATACTTTTTAGTTATCCCAATTTAGAAAAAACTAAAAAAAGTTGCAAATGAAAATATAAAAAACTCTCCCAAGATGGGGTGACACCTGTCAATCCTATGTTATTTGGCACTCATGCAACCAATGCAGTTAAGGCTCTTCGCCACCAGCCTCTCCCTCAGTCTTTTCACCATGCTTATCATTCAAGTTGTGAGGGAGATAGTGCACCGAGACATCAAGGGAAGATTAATGGTGCACATTTTGCACCAGTTATGGCTCACCGGAGCAGGTACGAGGTAGTTGGGTGACATCAACTCAGTCTTCATGGTGCCTCTCCCTATCATCTCAATGGTTTTCTTGGAGGTAAGTATTCACCGTGGCTATTTGATCCTGCATTTGCACTTGGATTTTCATCCCCCGCCTGAACTCTTTTTCCACTGGAGTCGAGCACCCGCTTCTGTTGATTTCACCTCCCCTTTGGTGCCTGGTCATATCATGTTTCTCACCATCTCCCTTTGCTATGTTTACTCCATGCCACATGAAAGGGGCAAGCCCAAACATGGGTTGGCCTACTATAGCTTTGTAGTTCGACACCGACGTTTAGGCTCATCCTCGGGCCCCCCTATTTTCCTCCTAACCCATTCACCATTCCTATCATCCCTCCCCACTCTAACCAAAATAAGTATGATGATGCTCAACTTCCCCTCGGCAATCTGGAGCCAATGCCTCAATTTTTCGACCCCGTGATAACTTCTGGTGGTTGTCCAATAGAGAAGGAAATTCCTCCAAGTTGGATGGAGCATACCATTGGGCTGACTAAACCAATTCACAACACCATCCCCCCTATCCCTCCTGATACAGCTATGGGTGGTTGTGTGATAGATGAAGAAATCCCTCCACAATGGTTGGACGACTCAATTAAAAGGACAACCCCAAATGGCAGTGTGTCGCTCAATGATGCCACCAACACATACTTGGGTTATTGTTTGGCTGAGGAGGAGACTCATTTGGATTTGTTCAAGGAAGCACCAGTTCATCCATCCTCGACGAGTCATGATACGAGCTCAGAGCAAGATGTGCCCAGTTCACGCAGATTCTCGGAAGATCATTTGCAGTTGATTTTCGAGATGTGTTGGGAAATGGGGGACCAAATTCAATGCCAGAGTGCCCTCAGTCATCGTCTGGACCTTTTGTTCGACTCCTTGTCAAACGAATCTGCCAAAAGCCACTACCCAACTTGTTTCCAGTCGTTCACCTTCACTTTTCGCCATGATGGTCGCCCGGGTTCGCCAAATGTTTAGCTTTCTTATTGTCATGTTTTCAGGTCTAGATAGGATACATTTACAATTGAATTTCAGTTCAATTGTGCACTAGCAAAAGTCTGGTTCTTGTATACTGCCTTGTCTATAAATTTTGCAGGCCACCTATTCTGGTTTCCATGCATATGGCAGAACAAATGGCATATTTTAAACTACATATTAACACACATTGTTATGACAACCTTTTAAAATAATACAATCTTTTTTATTTAAAAAAATAATAATAAAAAGAATATATAAAAAAACTCATTTTCTTAAATTATTATATTTAAAAATAAATAAATAAAATTAAAAAAACATGTTTACATTACAACAATTCATACACAATATCTTTATGTTTATGGAAAAAAATTAAACATAATATATCTTTAAGTCTAATAAATAGAAATACACTTATTATCATTTTTATTTTTATTTTGAAAGATATATGTAAATACATACATGATATAAAATGTTAGATTGTAAAAACAAATTTATAAATTACATTGGGAAAATTATATTATAAAAAGTGACACATATTCATAGTTTGACATAGGATAAAAGAAAATGATTTTCAAAGATGGGGTGGTGGCTCCACCATACTTATGCATTTCATATTATGTCATTTCTCAAGGTTTTTTTTAAGAGAAATAAAGTATTTGGATAATTTGTGAAATATAATTTTAATAATAGTTATTAAATATTAAATATTAAAAATAGTTTCTCAATATTAATTTGATTGATAATATTTTTTAATATTATGATTTTAAAAAAAATAGACATTTTAAAGATTAAAATAATGTTTATGATATGTTTAGTGAAAATAGTCATTACACTAACTCAAAATACCTTAGAATGAACACATTTATAAAATTGTGATATAAAGAATGAATATATTTGTAAAATTTGTAATATATTTAGAAAAGCAAATTGAACATCACATCACATTGACAAGTTGGAGGGTTGAACATCACATCACATTGACAAGTTTGAGGGTTGTTTGGAAGAGCTGTGTTGGCACAACTCTAGTTGGTATAGTCATAACAAGCAACTAAAAATCTTATGGCGAGGAGTCTCTATGATCTTGATAGGCAACTAAAAAATATTAAATATTTCTACTCTTTTATGGGTATGATTTTTAACACTGGAAAAACAAAGATTATTATAATTAAATTCAAAAAGATCACTTACACTAATTTCAAGTATGACAACAACAGCTTGGATGAAGTGACTTCATACAAATATCTCAAAATCAATCTTCATCACAAGCTCAATTGAAAATATAACATTGAGAAAAAGAAAAATGTAGAATGGAAAACTTATTACAGACTTGAAAATAGTTGTAAATCAGTGCACCTTTGGCTATGGGATAAGAATAAACTCCTCCTTGAGACTCTCATCACTCTTTTTATTTTATATAGTTGTGAAGTTTGGGGTTGCAACATCTCTAGAGAATCATTGAGAAAAATAGAGAAAATCCAAAAGTGTTGTATAACTTATAATCTCAAAATCAAAGGCAACACACCTTATCCTAACCTCTTCATAGAAGCAAGTCTTTCGTCCATTGAGAGCATGGACATGACTAGGTACCTAATGTACAAGAACAAGATAAACAACATGGAAGACAAGAGGATTCCTAAGATTTTGCTTCAAACACCAATCAAAACCACATGTGGCTCAAGCAAGGTTGACATAAAAATGCCAAGTCTTGACTAAATCATTTAGGAATAAAGGAAGAGGTCACTCTACAGAATAAAATAATATTAAAAATATTAATACATCTAAATTTAAGAAGGAATTGTGGTGCGACAAAGAATTAGAGGATAAAAGAAATTAAAGATATTATAACGAGGTGATGGAAACTAATCTCAAAGATCAAAAGTATCTTTGTTTTGACTCCGGTAAAGAAGAAAAACAACATTTATAAAATAAGAACAAAGTCTCACAAGATCCCTAGTGAAATAGGACGTGGACAATTCTTCAAATGTCACGGGTCTAAAGAATTTTTCATCTTTGTGACACTAAGAGGGTTGAAGATGAAAACCACTTTCTCTTAGAATGTCTTAAGCACACCCACATTAGATCACAATTTCAAAATATTTGTCCTACAAGACAATCTTTTAACTCAACAAAACTATGGTGATTTAAGAATAGTTCTCTTAAAACTTTTAGAGCACAAAATATAATTCCAAAGAATTAGGGTGTGGACAATTCTTAAAATGTTATGGGTCAAAAGAATTTGCCATCTTTGTGACACTAAGAGGGTTGAAGATGAAAACTATTTTCTCTTAGAATGTCTTAAGCACACCCACATTAAATCACAATTTTAAAATATTTGTTATAAGACAACCTTTTAACTCATCAAAACTATGATGATTCAAAAATAATTCTCTTAAAACTTTTAAAGAACAAAATATAATTCTAAAGTAAATCAATAATTCTTTAATTTTTTAAGATTTAATATACCAAGTTTAATTTAACTAGACATTAACCATAATAATTACAATCATCAATATATACTATATAATTGTATTTCCATGTAAATAACTCTTCCAACTTTTTAACTTAAAAAATCATAATCACTTTAATATTTTTAATATTTTTATTTTCATTATATTCAAATATAAAATAAAATATTTGTATTTTCAATATATTCAAATATAAAAATATGTGA
>JZKD02S1979824.1:243014-258781 GCA_000966675.3 Picea glauca
AAATATCATATTTTAAAGAAAAAAAAATATTTTAATTTTAAATAAATCTAAATTAAAAAAACAGATTTTCAACATCAAAATCCCCATCAACAAAATTTCATTATCAAAATTCCCCTCAAAAATTTCATTGTCAAAATTTTTATTAACAACATCATCATTATCTAAAAAAAAAACTCACAAATAAATAGAAAATATAAATCAAAATAAATATAAAAACAATATTCATTTTAATTCACTTTATTCGTTTGATAAATCCGGGTAACGTTACGGAGCAGTAAACATCGTAATCATCATCATTGAATACCTTCGTTCAATTTTTTTATAAATATATCTCTCTAAATATAAACTAACATCGAAATTTTTTTTTATGTAAATATCAACATCGTAACTAAAGACCGACCTTAAAGATAAAAATAAAATAATCACACTTAGACTTAATAGATGCGTGATATCTTTTATTTTGAATCGATTTCAGNTATACACAGTTCACCATTGAGCAATATACCATGTCCAACAAGATCTGCTTGCAGAACAAACTGCGCAACGAGTCAACCAACAGTGCTTACACCAGGTAACTGTCATCGTGAATTCAAATAAAAACCCGAAAATGTTTTTTGGGTCTGAAATTGAATGTGATGATGTTTTTTATTGTGCAGGGAATGGGGGATTGAGAAGCTCGTATTTAGGGGCGTGAAAAGAGGAAGAGATCGCAAGTATGCAGTGCAGGCAAGAAATGTGTACGCGACTGGAGTTCATTTGTCACAGAATCTGTTCGGGAAAACACAGCGTAAGACGGAGGGTAAGATAAGATACTACCATTATCATAACACCATCTCCAACAGAGGAGAACCTTGCACGGAATGGGTGAAACCGTCAATGAAAAACAATGTGACAGTGGTGGGAGGAACTCCATATGTATATGATGGCTCCATCAAAGCTGTTGCTCCGTTAATTAAACAGTTCGAGAGACATATGATCGGATCCCAGCTTGCATCCACTTCGCTGTGAAATATTAATATATGTATATTCCTTTAGATTCGAACTGGGCATCCACTGGTTTAACTACAGATATTATTTTTAATTTGCACAAAAATTATCTAAATTGTATTGTTGAATGTATAAATCGATGTTTAAATGGTATTGTTGAATGTATAAATGGATTTAGTCCTATATAAAATTAGTCACCGTAAGTTCAATTAGTCATCACCAAATTTCACACAAAATCAAACTACTACTATGGATACATATATCCATAATAGCTGAAATTACTTTCTGTAAATCAAAATCACTGAAAAAAAAACTCAAACTGATTCTCTTAATTATTGAGATTTTTTCTTTTTTAAATGAATGCAAAATAAAATATTAAAAAGAAGAAGAAAAACTAAAAGATCCAATAATTGTTTTTCAATGGATCAGAATCATATGTAAATGATTAATTATATATTATCATTTTGTAAATAATTAATTATATAATTATAATTTTATAAGATTTCATAAAGTGCAGTATGCACTTATACTCGTTTTATTTATATCTTGCTTTAAACATCTAAAAAAATGTGATGAGTTTTGTTAAAAATATATATATATCCAAAACTTGTTATTTAAAAATATGAATTTTTCCTTATATTTTTAAATGAAAGATCATAAATATTAACAAGTTTAATTTATTTTTTTAAATGTGATTTGTTTTGTTAATTTTTTTTATCTAAAACTTGTTATTTAAAAATATGATTTTTTTAGAGGGTAATGGGAGGCCATGTAGCCTACCCAGGTTTCAAGCCATAAATATGGTAGGTTGTCACCCTTCACTTCAGTCTTGAATGAAGGGTGACCATTACTACCCGTAGAGGATGGGAGGACACTTCTCACGAATTAGGATAATGGAAGCTTCGAGGTTTAATTGCAGAGCTCGGGCGAGTACATAAGTCATGTCAACCCAAAGGTTAACTCTCCCACTCAACGTTGGTTGGCATAATTTCTCCTTCACGCTATACCACTCTGCTTGCTCTATGAAAGGGACCTGCGAGCAGTGGGTCTTCCTCACAGTTACTCAGAGAATTCTTAGCCATCCTGGCCTCGCCATGCCGAGGGAGAAGGGTGTGTCGAGGCGCGGCCCAATCTGGTATAGTTATGTCGCTCGACCAAGACAGGTGCAACAACTAGAACGAGCCTTGTCCATAGCCCGGACTCAGCGAACGAAGAGGCCAAGGACTCCATCAATGGTGTATGTTGAGGAGGTGATTCTGGAGGAACCCATCCAGGTTCCTTCGGAATCCCTCTTCACAGTTCCAGATGACTTGCAACCCCCCATCCACCACACAGTGAGTACTAGTGCCCAGGCTGCCATGGAAGGCGCCACCTGCATCATTGAGGAGGAATTCCTCCACTTGGACTTAAGTGTTTCAGCCCGGGACAACAACAACAAAGGAGAGGAAGCAACGGAGACGACCAAGGCCAAGGACATTGCCATTGGGTTGGAGGACAAGGGCACTGTGCAGGGGGGACACCCAATCTTAGCGCCTCCAACTCTCTCTGCAATCCCTGAATTTTTCCCAGCTCTACCTCCTCTCTTCAGCCTAGAGCAGTTAGAGCTCATATTTGAGCTAAGGAGCCAAATGGCAAACCAGCTCCACCGGGACATCCTCATGAGTCAACGGATCGACATGTTGTATGATGCATTCTCGAATGCACCTACTAACCAGTGTTTCCCGACCTGCGCGAAGACTTTCATGCTCCATCCCAGGGATGACCCTCTCACTGGATCTCCGGACAACATACCCCCAGGTGCTAATGGTTAATTTTTGGTTCTTTGAAATGAGTTCCTTGTACAATTCTCGCCCAAATCTTTGTATTGGGACGACACAATTTTACAATTTTGTTTTATTTTCTCAGTTGTTAGATTGTCGTAGGCTTCTAGAACAGTTCTGTAAGAACATGAATCTGCCACCTACTCTGGTTTCTGTTTGACAAGGCAGAGGACGAATAGCACTTTGGACTAAAAATATCATAGTCTACCACATGTTCCAGTTTCTGCCAAAACATGTGGCAGACTGATGACATATGGCATTTTTATACTATAATAACACAGTAATAAGAAACACATTTTTATACTATAATAACACAGTAATTAAAAACATCATTTTTTACTTTAAAAAAATGTGAATTTTCCTTTATATTTTTAAATGAAAAATCATAAATATTAATAAGTTTAATTTTTTACTTTTAATTATTTTAAATTTTTTAACCTATTATTTGATTATTTTCTACCCTTTCAACGCATTGATTTGAAACGAGTGGAAACTCCAATAAAGTTAACCATATATAYAGTTGTTATAAATGTAATGAAAAGGCTATTTCCTTTTTGAATTTGATTTATGTAATTCATATTACATTTTCAACCTTCTTAAAAAGATATTCACTTGAAATAATTTGCAAATGGAAAATATACCATGTTATTTGATTATTATTTGATTATTTTCTACCCTTTCAACGCATTGRTTTGAAACGAGTGGAAACTCCAATAAAGTTAACCATATATATAATTGYGTTAAATGTAATGAAAAGGCTATTTACTTTTTGAATTTGATTTATGTAATTCATATTACATTTTCAACCTTCTTAAAAAGATATTCACTTGAAATAATTTGCAAATGGAAAATATACCATGTTTGCATATATTATTTTATTTTAAACGGTGGTTGCATCCTTTGTTAAAATTCCAAAAAAAATCATTCAATAATCATTCCTACATTTACCTTGATTGTATTTTCTCCTTTTTCACTTATTTTTTAATTTTAAATAGTGGTTTCATCCTTGGTTAGAATTCCCTAAAAATCATCCAAGAATGATTCCGACCTTTTCTTTTTTTAAAAGCATCTTACTTTTATCAAACCAAACTATACCCTGTATACCCTTAAACATTGGAAAAAAAGATCGTGTCCATTTACTTAAAAAAACAAACTATACCCTTTAACATTAGAAAAAGATTGTGTCCATTTACTTAAACAGTAACAAACTCAAAATATTATAAATATAATAATATAATATGGATTTGAAGGTGTTGAATTTTTTTGGAGTTACATACATCATCTCGGAAGTTGGTCGCATATTATTATTTAAAAAACAAAAGATTCACATGGAGTTGAACAGATTCTGCGTATAATTATATTTCACCGCGTGCTTCACATAATTATTTTCGTGATGTGGCAGAAGAGCAAGCTCGCAATGGATTCCTAGCATCGTTTAAGTTTGTTGGTGTAAAATTAACACTTGAACATTGTGCCATTAATTAAACCTTGTAACATTGGATTTACACGCAACATAATGATGGTGACGATCAATGTAATTTCAATCAATGAGAGAACTTTGATATGAAGTTATAGCGTAGCATGGCCCATTCCCAACAATGAGGTCAATTCTCCCCCTTTGAAAAAGAAACGTGGGAAACCCTAGAGCATTGTGTTTACACGCAACGTAATGATAGTGACGAGAGACCTAATTTAAATGAATGACAAAACTTGGTTATCAAATTATACCCTAGTTTAAGGCATGTTGTTTCCCAACAATGAAGTCAATACAAGATACCAATGTGACATATGGCCTACACCAACAAGGCTTCTCTAGACAATCAAACAAACTAATTGCAATTTGTGATACACATTCTAAGAAAAATTGTATCAAGGAAAAGGATGAATGACTCTTTTATATAGCAAGAAATTTGATAGGAAATTTCATTACTTCTTTGAATCCAATTATTATAGGGATGAATTGGGAAGTAATGTAAATATTAACAAACTCAAAATAAAGTAAAGGTAAAAAGGTAAATGTTTGGTAGGTTAGTAAAAGTGATTGAATGTTTTGAGCTTGATGTATAAAGTTTTGAGGTTGATCTCTTGGGTTGAGTATCTAGTGTTGGACAACTGAGAGGGGGGGTGAATCAGTTGTTACCGTGTTTAAACAATTATGCTTATTTTAAACTCTTTGCAGAGCACTTACTGACAATCATAATAATGCAGGGAGGTAAGCAATAGAACATTCGACATCAGTCACACATATGAAATATACAGAGACAGATATTTCTTGAGGAAACCCATAAAGGGTAAAAACCTCTNGTTAAATGTAATGAAAAGGCTATTTACTTTTTGAATTTGATTTATGTAATTCATATTACATTTTCAACCTTCTTAAAAAGATATTCACTTGAAATAATTTGCAAATGGAAAATATACCATGTTTGCATATATTATTTTATTTTAAACGGTGGTTGCATCCTTTGTTAAAATTCCAAAAAAAATCATTCAATAATCATTCCTACATTTACCTTGATTGTATTTTCTCCTTTTTCACTTATTTTTTAATTTTAAATAGTGGTTTCATCCTTGGTTAGAATTCCCTAAAAATCATCCAAGAATGATTCCGACCTTTTCTTTTTTTAAAAGCATCTTACTTTTATCAAACCAAACTATACCCTGTATACCCTTAAACATTGGAAAAAAAGATCGTGTCCATTTACTTAAAAAAACAAACTATACCCTTTAACATTAGAAAAAGATTGTGTCCATTTACTTAAACAGTAACAAACTCAAAATATTATAAATATAATAATATAATATGGATTTGAAGGTGTTGAATTTTTTTGGAGTTACATACATCATCTCGGAAGTTGGTCGCATATTATTATTTAAAAAACAAAAGATTCACATGGAGTTGAACAGATTCTGCGTATAATTATATTTCACCGCGTGCTTCACATAATTATTTTCGTGATGTGGCAGAAGAGCAAGCTCGCAATGGATTCCTAGCATCGTTTAAGTTTGTTGGTGTAAAATTAACACTTGAACATTGTGCCATTAATTAAACCTTGTAACATTGGATTTACACGCAACATAATGATGGTGACGATCAATGTAATTTCAATCAATGAGAGAACTTTGATATGAAGTTATAGCGTAGCATGGCCCATTCCCAACAATGAGGTCAATTCTCCCCCTTTGAAAAAGAAACGTGGGAAACCCTAGAGCATTGTGTTTACACGCAACGTAATGATAGTGACGAGAGACCTAATTTAAATGAATGACAAAACTTTGTTATCAAATTATACCCTAGTTTAAGGCATGCGGTTTCCCAACAATGAGGTCAATACAAGATACCAATGTGACATATGGCCTACACCAACCAAGGCTTTTCTAGACAATCAAACAAACTATTTGCAATTTGTGATACACATTCTAAGAAAAGTTGTATCAAGGAAAACGATGAATGACTCTTTTATATAGCAAGAAATTTGATAGGAAATTTTATTACTTCTTTGAATCCAATTATTATAGGGATGAATTGGGAAGTAATGTAAATAGTAACAAACTAATAAAGTAAAGGTAAAAAGGTAAATGTAGGTTAGTAAAAGTGATTGAATGTTTTGAGCTTGATGTATAAGGTTTTGAGGTTGATTTCTTGGGTTGAGTAGCTAGATGCTTCTATCAAGTCAAAGGGTGTAGTTAATGTCAACAAGTTTACACTTGTAATATTTTGATTTTGATTTTTTGGATGTATTGGATTGAATTATGTATGAATTGTAAATAAGTGGTTCAAGTCATATGAGCTTAGATAAAATGACCCGATATCTAAATGATGTAAATATCTTATATGGATTCTTAGTTTGGAGCTCAAGGTTGAGGCTTGACTAGTGAATGACTAAGCATATAATTGTGGTAATTGTGTTTTATATGCACCATGTAATAGACTTACCATGGTATGTTCAAAATATTTAAATACAATTTTGAAAATTAATATAGAGGTCCACGATTGGGTGGAAAATTGCTCACACACAACCAGTTTCTTGGACCATTTCAGTGAAAAGATAAGTGTTCCATATATTATTTTGAATTTATGTTATCATTCTAAAATTAAGCATGTATTATGTTTATGTATGAACTTTGATGTGGAATTCCTTCTTTAAATGATGTATCTGCATGCTTACTTCATTGTATTATTTTTTTGTATGCACTGGTGAAATCGAAAGGTTGTAAAGACTAGTGGATTCAAGATTTCATTGAGTATTTCGAATTTGTAGTTGTATTGACATGAATGATTTAAAATATTCATGTATGTTGTCATGGTTAATATCAGGGTCCTTGCGAAGTTCAAATTTAACCCTTTTCCTTCAAGTGTAGGGCTTCCTCTTTCGAATCAGGATAATGATTAGGAATCATGGCTTTCTCTCAAAACCGATATGCATTTTGAAAGAGATCCAATGCCCCCTTGTTCCTTTGTTTCAGGATAAAAACTTTGAAATCAACCTTATGGGCCATGTTTGGATAAGGCTTGATGGCCTTTTGTTTCCTTTTCAGGGTGTTCCTTAAAGAAGGCCTATTATCCTTTATATTTTTAGAGCTCTGTTTGAAGTAGGTTGATGGCCCATTTTCTTCCATTCTGGGGTGTTTATTTGAAAGAGGAATTTCATTTCAAAGTTGGGCAATATATTTGAATGGGTCCAACAGACTTATTTCAAAATAGGCCCGATGGGTCTTTTTTCTTTTTTGACATGTCCTTCTTCAAAGATGACCCAATGGACCTTTTTTGAAAGTGGCCTAATAGGGCCTTTTCAAAAGTGGCCAAATGGAGCTTTCTTCAAAAGAGGCTTGGTAGGGATTTTTCAAATGTGGAAAAATATGGGCCTACTTTGATTGAACTTGCATGATAGGGATTTTTTTGGAAGTGGCCCAACAAGACCTTCTTCAAAAGAAAAGTCCCAATGGGGATTTTCTAAATGCATCTAGTTGGTTGATTTTTGAACAGGGCCAATGGCCACGTGGGTGATGATTTGAATGGAGTCGGGAGTGGATAGTTTGAATGGGGCCATGAGGAGAGGTTTTGAACTTACTGTATTGGCTTAGTTTAAAACAACACTACTAGTAGGTCTTCCTTCAAAATGGTTTGATGGGCCATTATTCAAATCAACTTGATGGGTTTTGTTCATGATCTATTAAAGCGGGGATGAAAGGCCTTGTTTCAAATAAGTCAAGTTAAGATGTAGCAAGGACCCTGATGTTGTTTCCAATAGAAGGTGGTTAATGAATCTTAATCTAGAATGGAATAGTGTAGCCTAAGAAGGCATTATGTGTGGTTTTCAACCCACACAATGAAGGAATCCTTCAAAGGGTAATGAAGAAAAGAATATTGAGAGATCGGGTTTAATGAAGATGGAAAAAATAAATACACCCCACCTCCTCAATATGGTGATAAATGGGTTAGGTACATAACAAAGTGGTATCAAAGCTCATGCTGCAACACTGGGGCTATTATGGTTAAGAAGAGTGAATGACAATGTATATCAAAGTAGGTTGCAATATTGGACCTTTATTAGTCAATAAATTAGAGTGAGGTTACAACACTGGACCAATATTGACATGAGTAAGTAGAATTACAAGGATGATGATTTCTTTTCATTATTAAGCTAACAAAATTGTTGTTATACACAGTGCTTATTGTCCAATCTAATTATTGAGGTTGCCACCATAGAGTTGTAGATAAATTGAGACTTATTCTTAGTTGGACTAGCCAAAGTGTCATCATGGAAGATGTGCAAAAACTCTACAATTATGAAGCAAGTATAATGGGTGAGAACCTACATGGGAGAAATGAAAAGACTAAGTTCAATGGACGTAGAAATGTAATGAACAAAGTTCGTTCATTGAATATCCAACATAAGAATGTTGATAAGTTGAAATATATATAAGACAATTAATATAAAAATAAACAATGAGATAGATAAATTGATAGATATAATTCAATGTGAGGGTATACTTATATGTATTGATTAGTCATGATGGTTGAATGATCACGTCCCTTAGTTAGATTGTTTTTTGGTTTTAATATTATTATTTTTAATGTTTATTTACATATTTTGTGTTCATCACATTGCTTCTCTCTTCAAGATGCTTTGTCCTCCATTCATTTTATGGAAAATGATACATCTTTTGTTCTGACCTATAATGCCTTGTCATAATTATTTCATTATTGAAGTTGTGATGGTTGTAGACACTACGCAATATGATCTTTGAAGCTCTTAGTAGAATTGTTGAATTGTAAAAGGGTCTGACCACCCTGAATTTGATCCTTTGTGGTACTGTGCATTTAGAGGGTTACCAATGTGACCTTTAATTTTGAGACCCAATTGTACTAACATTAATTTATAGTTCAGAATATAGGTCAAATTATTTTTTAGAGCGATGCTAATACACCTGTTGGTTAAGGTATAAGCTCTTGTGATTAGGATGTCGATAATACGTCTTTGTAACATGATTTTTCCTTATCATACTTGTATTATTTTCTTGTTTCTCTTTCCATATTACGTCTTCTTCATACATATGTATTTCTCTATTGATCATTGAATTTTTATTAGTAAGTAAACTTGGATTTTCAATCATTTGTATTTCAACGTCTGAAGATATCCTTACTTCCACTAGATTTGTATATTTTTGAGTTGTGATGTCGACTGGATATGTATTGGTTCATTTCTCCATGGCTTTGATTTTTATGTTTAATGAATTCTCTATTTCAACAAGATTGGTCATTGTTTACATACTATTCAATGCTTCCTTGTTGGTAATTTGCTCTATCCTTTTCTATTGCATTTTTTTCATCATTCTTTAGCTTCTTTATTCGTGTAAATAAAATTTGATATAATGATCCCTTAAGCATGAAAGTTCATCATTTTATAACTTGTTGAAATTACTTTTAAGATATTGAAACTCTATATTTTTATCTTTTAACCTTTTGATTTGTTCAAACAATCTCTGATTAAGGTTTCTTAAGAAATATTTTTTTCTTAAGGTATTATATCTTCTTCATACACATGTGTTTCTCTGTTGATTATTGCATTTGTATTAGTAAGGACACTTGGATTTTCCATCATTTGTACTTCAACATCTCTAAATATCTTTACTTCTATTGGATTTGCATCTTTTTGAGTTGTGATCTCAATTGGATCAGTATTGGTTCCTTTCTCGATGACTTAGATTTTTATGTCTAATTGCTTCTTTATTTCAACAAGATTGGTCATTGTCATTTTACCGATCAATGCTTCCTTGTTTGTAAGTTGCTCTACCTTTTTCTAATTTGATTTCTTATCATTGTTAACTTATTAATTTTTGTAAATAGATTTTGATACGATGATCCCTTAAGCATGAAAGTTCATCATTTTCTAATTTGTCGAATTGACTTTTAAGATCTTGATTCTCTAGGTTTTTATCTTTTAACCTTTTGATATGTTCAAGTAATCTCTAATTAAGGTTCCTTCTCAAGATTTATCATGAGGTCTTGGTCCTCTAGTTGTAAATTTTGGTTACATTAGATTATAGTTCCTTGTATGAGTGACACATGATACTTAAATTGCAAATTGGACTTTGTTTTCTTCTATTCATGGGCTACATGTTTCTTCTTCTCATTTACCACCACTTATGTTAAGTTATTGACTTTATTTTCTAAATTTATTTGAAGTTTCTCTAATAGCCTTATTGCTAATTCCATCAATATTACCATTATTATTATAAGGACTCTTTCAACAATAATGGGTGTGTAATAGAGGGTACCACTAGTGAGAAATGTTCTTCCCGGACTTCCTTTTAGAGCTTTAGCTTGAAAGATTTCCTTGATACGTCTTAATTATTCACTTAAGACTTGGAATTTTATTTGAAGTGTACACTTTTATGACCTTGTAATAACATTGCTTGAATTGAGTGAGGGGTCTAATGATCCTTTTAACTTTTGACCCTTTGACTCTACATAAGATAATATAACCTTATAGTATAGTTTTCTTTTAATAAAGTTATATAAGATATTAATACATACCCAACACACCTTATGACTTTTTTTTTCCAAGAAATTTTTTTCTCAAATTTATATAGGGTATAAATTTGTTTACAAATTTTGCATCAAGCTGAAATAAGCATGTTTAGTGCTGGCTAAGAAAGGACCATTACATACAATATCCAAATGGCTTCAAGGAGGAGAACAAGTAATGACCACTCTAGCAAGAGGAATCTTTGAAGAAGAATCTAGTATACTTACTATGCTGTCAACATCATATTTGAAATGGGCGTTATAATTCGAAGATATTATAAAAGGTGACAGGGCTCTCTATTCCTTTATCACAATGATAGACCGAGAGCCTCCCAACCACTTCGCTTAGAGCCCTCTTTGAGAGTGCGTCCGCCTCTGTATTATGGGATCTGGGAATATGATGGAAGTTTACGTCGGTGAAGATATTGGACAACTCCATCGTTTTTTGCTTCCATCCTTCAATGTGGACTGAATGGAGATTGCACTTATGATTAATCCAATCGATTATTACTCTCGAGTCTCCTAGAACAAGTAAGTGGTTTAAGGACCAACAAGAAGCAAGAGTGAGAGAATCCCACAAGCCCATGAGTTCGGCTTTGGTGTTTGATCCTGCACCACAGTTTAAGAACCATTTTGTGATCCTTGACGGATGAGATTTGAAGGTGCCTCCAGCCCCACAACAAAAACCGTTTGATTGTGCAGCACCGTCAAAACAAACTAGAGTAGAGCCTTCTGCCAACGAATACTCACATGCTTTGATTTGGATGGCCTTTATAGAGGTCGGTTGCCAATGGAAGGAGGACAAGATTATGTGAAGAACCGCATGATAGGAGAGAGGTCGTCCCTCAAATAACACATGGTTACGTTCTTTCTAGGTCTGCCAACAAACATGGGCATCCAAGGGATGTGGAGCCGATTTATCTGAGAGCCAAGATGAGAAGCAATCTGTAATGGAGTCGCCCTTCCAGGAAAGCGAAAGAGAGTAATGTTGTATTAAATGATTCCAGATATAAGCTGTGAAATGAAAATGGATCAGAAGGTGATGGATATCTTATGATGCTCGATTGCAAAGGGGGCAAATCTCGGGCCCCTGCTAGCCTCGCTTATGGAGCGCCTCCCAAGTGAGCGCTTTATCCTTCACGCAGAGCCAAATAAATATTTGAAGTTTAAGTGGTATCGACCACTTCCAAATATTTTGAAGCCACGGGATCTCCGCAATAATGGCCAATGGTTGAAGGAGGGCTGCATAGACATTTTTAATGGTGAGGATGCCAGAGGTATCACCTCCGGCCCACAGGAGAGTGTCCTGCGATTCTTTGAGAGAGATTCCGAACGATTTCAAGGCTGTAGTATAGGTGTCCCATTCCAAGGCCAGCGGTCCCAGGAGCTGTAAGTCGTTGCTATGAAACCAGAGGTTGGGGAGAGGAAGGGCGTAGGCTGCCACTTTCACCTGCGCCAGGCACCCGAAATTTAATAAAGAAAGTTGTGATCTGAGAAGTGGCGAGAGGATCGAGAGGTTCTCCAAACCGAGAATTTTATCCCTCCCAAGTAAAACCTTAGTACCTGATCCGGGATTCCATCGAAGCCAGTGTAAAATCATCGGTGAGGCAGAGGTCAGGCCCTTCCAAAAGGGTGAAGCCCTTCTCTGATCATGCGAAGTCTTTCGCAACCAAAGGAGGAGAGGAAGGGAGTCAAGATATTTATCCATAATGACTCGGTGCCAAATGTTGTCATGTGTGACCGCTCTCCAGAAAGAACAAGCTAGGAGTGTCGTGTTGAAAATAGAGAGGTTCTTGAGCCCCCATCCCCCTGCCTTTCGGGGTCTAGAAAGTGACTGCCAACTGCAAAGGTGGAAACAATGTTTTCCAGCAAGGTCGTTCCACAGGAAATTGAAGGAGAGCCTACGTAGAAAAATAATGATTTTGTTTGGGATTTGCTCAAGTGTCATCTTGTAGATAGCAAGACCTTCAAGCACCGTTTTGACTAGAATGAAATGCCCACCCAGGGACAACCACTTATTACACCAAAAGCCTATTCTCCTTTCGAATAATGCCACTAGCCAGCTCCAATTTGCAGAGGTGGAGGCTCCCGGTTTCAGCCGGTAGCCCAGGTAACTGAAACCTTCTTTCAAATCAAAAAAAGAAAAGGGGATGGAGTCTTTGAGTAGCGAAAGCTCAGCCTCAGATAATCCCCAATAATGAACAGTGGATTTTAAGGAGTTAATGTTCAAACCCGAAACTGTGCAGAAGAGATGAAGTACATCCAAAATAACAAGCCACTCCGTAAGGTCAGCTTTTGAAATTAGGAGAATGTCATCAACGAACATGAGATGTATAATCTTGATGAGTCTTGATACCTTTATACCAGAGATTCGGTGTTCAGAGATGGATTTTGCAAGGAGAAGGCT
Organism: Picea glauca; assembly: GCA_000966675.3. NCBI lineage: Eukaryota > Viridiplantae > Streptophyta > Pinopsida > Pinales > Pinaceae > Picea > Picea glauca. The sequence goes on from JZKD02S1979824.1 coordinate 256,261, forward strand.
AAGGATTTCCATGAAAAGGATGAAGAGGTATGGAGAGAGTGGGCATCCCTGTCGGAGCCCTCTTTCACTTTTGAAGAAACTAGACACCTCCCCATTTATCAGCACCGCAAAATTAGCACTAGTGACACAGGACAAAATCCAGACCGTGAACTTGTCTCCAAATCCCACTGAGTGAAGGATTAGTCTCAAAAAAACCCAATCTATGTTGTCGAAATCCTTTTTGAGGTCTATTTTCATGATCAAAGTCTTTAGATTTTTCTGTTTGGTGGAGTGGATGCTCTCGTGGGCAGCACCAATGGCATCTTGTATTCTTCTACCTTTTAAAAAACTGAGTTGTTCAGCTGAAAGACTCCTTTCCAGATACGGCTTCATCCGGTTAGAGATAACTTTTGAAACTACCTTGTAAATAAGGTTGCACAAGGAGATTGGTCTGTAGTCATTGAAGGAGACTGAATTGTTTTCTTTAGGGATTAATACCAGGAAGGTGGAGTAAAGACTTTTTGTGATCTTACCTTTGATGCGAGTGTCTTCCACCATCTGGAGGAGATCTGATCCAACAAGATCGAAAAAAAAGGTGAAGAACTCTGTCGTCCAGCCGTCGGGCCCTGGACTTCTCTCTTTTTTGAAATGGATCAAAATTTCCTTAAGCTCTGGAAGAGTGACTGGCTTATAGATGTTGGATGCTTCAGTGGCTATTACAAGTTTTGGATAAAGGTTGGTTGTAGCAACTTTCTCAAAAATATTATGCCTTCTGTTGGCTTTGAAAAGCTGCTCGAAATATGTGACAGCCTCCACTTTGATTGCCTCTTGACCATGGAGAGTCTCATCACTATCGCTTTGAATTGACCAGATTTGTTTTTTGTTTCTGTTGAAACTTGCTAAATTGTGAAAAAAATTGGTATTGGAGTCTCCCCATTTAAGCCAGGTCACTCGGTTGCGAAGTCTCCATCACTTTTCCTCTTCCCACAGAATGTGATCTCTGCTCCTCTCTAGCGCCTTTAAATAATCGGAGTCCTCCAATGACAAGGCGGCTGTGGTTGATAGTAAAATGATATTATTAATCTTAGACTCCAAGTTAATTAGATGGGTTGCCTCCGTTTCCTTCTTAAGTTTACTCCAGGACTTTGAGTGATCTTTTAGAACCTTTAGTTTCCATACAATTCTCAGTTGTGGGTTACTTTCTCTTTGAAAGCACGGGTTTGTCCAGACATAATGGACTAGATCGGAATAGTCATCGGAGGATAGCCAGTGGTGATTGAACTTGTAGGGGAAAGAGTTATGCTGGAGGGGAAGATTCATCTTTAGCAGAATGGGCGCATGGTCAGAAAAGTAGGGAAGCTCCACCCACGAGGTTGGGAAGCCTGAGGAGGACATGTAACTATCAGAGATTAAAAAATGATCGAATCGTCTGGCAATAGCCTCATTCCCGGATCTCCCATTACACCAAGTGGGGACAAGTCTGGTCAGCAAAACATCGATGAGGTTCTTGGATGAGAAGAGGTCTCTGTAAAAGGCTTCACCTGGACCAGGTGAGGAAGCTCCTCCCTAGTGTTCATATGCAGAGAGTGTGATGTTTAAGTCACCTCCAAGAATGAGGTTGGGGATGGACAGAATACCATTGTTTGCAAGAAGTGTCCAGAACTGCATTTTGTCCTGACAGGGGCCGTATACGTTTAAAAACGCCAGCTCCTGGTTGGTAGCTAAGCAACGGCCTACCAACAATAAGCCTCCACAAGTCAAGAAGGGTACCAATTCAAAGTAACCAGGGTCCCATGCCACTAGCAAGCCACCAGAATTGCCAATGGAGTTAACGGCCGCTATGACCCAAGAAGAGCGGAAGGAGTGCAAGAAAGCTCTGGATTTTTGATCTGACGAGAGGGTTTCTTGGATAAAGATGACGTCTGGTTTGGTGTGATCGAGCAGTTTACGGAAGGAAGCAGTCTTGAGGATGCCTCTGATTCCTCGTAAGTTTAAAGAGAGAACAATCATTATTTGGAATGAGCTATGGCCTTCAAAGCTCTAAGGGCCTTTCCATCAAGTGCAAGGACAATAGGAGCAGATTGTTGAGTGTTTTGAACTTCCTTCTTCTTTCTAGAGCTTCTCGTTTGGAGAGGGGAGAGCTCTACGCCCATACCTCGTGACCATGCAAAGGTTTTTGGGTCTTTGTCCATTTGTTGAGAAGATGAAGTACCAACAACCGTAGATGGTGTGATGAGCTCATTTCCTCGGAAGATTTGTAACTGTGATGCGGAGTCCAGGATAAACTGTGGAGGGGTCGAGGAGCTCAGCGCTACTAGCAGAGAATCCTCGCTTTCGATCGGCTGGCTAATGCCAAGGATTACTTCTAGGGAGTCTAACGGGTCAGTGAAAAGGGTAGGAGAACTGTGCTGACAGGTCGGTTGGGAAGTTGGAAGAGGGTGCGAAGGGGGAGAGGGGGTAGGGAGAAGTGTAGATTCAGTGGTCGGGCGAAGGGAGTTGACGAGTGATGGAGTCAGTGAAGAGGGGGGTTGTGGCAGCTCTA
>JZKD02S1979824.1:312360-330002 GCA_000966675.3 Picea glauca
AGGGTCCTTGCTGCATCTTAACTTCACATATTTGAAACAAGGCTTATTGAACCCTTTTTACTAAACCATGAAGAAATCTCATCAAGTTGATTTGATGAATGGACCATTGAACCACTTCAAAGGAAGGCCTACTATACCGTTTTATATCGTTTCAAAGTATGTCTATTGAGAAACTTCAAAACCTCTCCTCGTGGCCCCATTCGAACTATCCACATGTGACCCCATTAGAATCATCACCCACATGACCATTGACCTTGTTCAAAGATCAACTATTGGGGCATTAAAAAAATCCCTATCAGGCCTTTTTTGAAGAATTCCTCATTAGGCCACTTTTGAAAAATCCATATTAAGCCTTCAATCAAAGTAGGCCCCCATTAGGCTACTTTCAAAAAATCTTCGTTGAGCCTTTTTTGAAGAAGGTCCCATTAAGCCAGTTTTTAAGAGGCCTATTAAGCCACTTTAAAAAAGGTCCATTGGGTTGTCCTTGAAGAAGGACCCATCTTAAGAAAAAGACATGTCAGGCCTATTTTGAAATAAGGCTATTGAGGCCATTCAAACATAACACCTTACTTCAAAAGGAAGGCCCTCCTTAAAAGAAACACCTTGAAATTGAAGAAAAGGGGACACACTTCAAATAGAACTCTAAAAAGATAAAGGATATTAGGTCTTATTTACACCCTGAAAAGAAAACAAAGGGGGTCATTGGGCCCCTTTCAAAATGCATCTCGATTTTGAAAGAAATCCATGAGCCTAATCATTGGCCAGATTTGAAAGATGAAGCCCTACACTTAAAGGAACAAAGGTTAACTTTGAACTTGGCAAGGACCCAATGAATTTGAAAGATTTTATGTGGGACATGTTGGCATTTTTCCTTTCGCCATGAAAACATGCATGAGTATTTTGAATTGTTCATGCCAAGACAACTACAAATTTGAAATACTCAATGAAATCCCGAACCCGCTAATCTTTACAACTATTTTATTCACCAATGCATACAAAAAAAATAATGTAATGAAGTAAGCATGCAGATACATCATTTAAAGAAATAATTCCACATTGAAGTTCATTCATAAACATAATACATGCTTAATTTCATAACTATAACATAAAACTAGATATGGAACACTTATCTTTTAACTGAAATAGTCCAATTTATTGGCTATCTGTAAGTGATTTTCCAACCAATAATAGGCATCCATTACTGATGCCACCCCTAAGTGAAGATATGAGGCCACCAGGGTGAAGGAAATTCGCTAAGGACTCTTAGGTCACTAACCCAACCTAATTATTCTGAGGATTAACCAAATTGTTCACCACAAAATATTCCAGGATTCAACCATCCAACCATCAACAACCTTGGTACTCTCTTCCACTCCCTCACACCATCCAACCATCAACAACCTTGGCACTCTCTTCCACTCCCCCACACAACACAATAATTTTTTTTCCTTCTCTACTCAACAATTCCTCATGAATCTTCTTCTCTCCAATGCTCTTCATTGTGTCTAGAAAGATTCTAATCTATTGTATACTTCATAGAATAACCCAACAATGGTATATATTGGTTCTAAGCACGCAATGAGCAATACTTTTTAGGGAAAGGGGGAGTTTTCCTAAACAACCCAACCTGTTTTCTCCTCTACAACCATCCATATCTCTTCCTAAGTCCATGATTTTCTGTTCCATAGCTAGATTTTGGTCATCTATAGGTTTGAATCATAGTCTTAAGCATAAGAATGAAAATTCATAACTTCAGTGGTGAATATGCATGAAGAATGGTGGTTCAAATGAGAATGGAATGAGTGTAGTAAGTATGAGCAAACATGAATGAGCCAATTTGAATTAACCATGAAGGGAGAGTGAATGAAGATAGAGGAGGTTTAAATTCCGATGAGGATGGTGTCTCTTACACTCCTTCATGATGTTGTATCGAGTACCCATGCCCTCATAACAACGTGAGGTGGATTTCCCAACCAACAACCACATGCATTCAGTGATTGGATTCTATGTCTAAGATGGTGGTTGAGATTTAGATAAGGCACATGAACATAAAGGCAAAGGTAGGAGTTAGGGATTAGGACTATTTATCACCCCTTGACCCCTTTTCCTCTTCCCCTCTAGTGAACTCATATCCCTCCATGTTCTTTGCGGCTAGCATGGCACTCTATATTAATTTTTGAAATAACATGTACATATTTTGAGAAAACCATGGTAAGTCTATTACATATTGCATAGAAAATATAAGAATCGGTTTCTTGAAATAGTTTTAGTGCACCTAAATAAACTTCCTCTACCATTACCTTAATTAGGAGGAAAACCACATCTTCTACTACATCCATTAAAAAGGAAAGAATAAATTCCCCAATCAACATTCAAACAATATTTACAATTACTTATCATTAATAATATTTATAATAATAATAATCATATATTATAATTAAAATAAAAAATTAAATATTAAAAATCAAATCCTAAATCCCATATTCGAATTTGAACAGGTCATACAAACCAGACCTTAAAAGTATCACTGTTCATGTAAATATCTATATCTATCCTGTTTTTTTAAAAAGAAAAGTTACTAAATTCTCTGCTATTCCAATTCCCATTAAATAAAAATAATCTAATAAATCAAACATAAAATCTTTATACGAATATGAAAATTTACCTTAAATAAAATTTACAAACCAGACCTTAAAAGTATTACTGTTCATGTAAATATCTATATCTATCCTGTTTTTTTAAAAAGAAAAGTTACTAAATTCTCTGCTATTCCAATTCCCATTAAATAAAAATAATCTAATAAATCAAACATAAAATTTTTATACGAATATGAAAATTTACCAATAATCTATTCTTTCTGAATTTTATTAAACAGTTAATATATATATATATATATATAACACAAACATTTGCCCCCAGTTGTAAAATTTACCCGGCTGATGACCGTTTACCTTCCATCTGTATTGTGGAAATCGTTCGTTGAGAATGAGGAGTGGTTTTCATTGAATCTGATATTGATACAAATACAAAATATCAGGATCTATCCAGTCTGTGATTATCTTATTTTTAAGGTCGGTGTTTTCTTCACGAAGTTGATGTTTAGAGTAAGAAATTCAAAAAAAAGTTTTAACTAAATATTTTTTCCAATATCATTTCTACGTTTATGTTAGTTTATATATCGAGGTATATATTTATAACAAAATTTTAATGAAGGTATTATTTTTTTATGTAAACTTTTTAGCTTTTTTTGCTGTTTTGTTAGAAATAAGGTAATGAATGGCTAGATTTGAAGATTTTAGTGACTAAGTTTGTATAATCCAAATGCTCTAGGAGTTTTTTAACATGCTAAATCCATTTATACATTTAAAAATGCAATTTAAACAATTAAAAAATAAGGTTTTTGTCCAAATTTACATGATTAGATTCCTGCCCAAAAAAACAAAAGACTATTTTTTACTATGATGATTAAGATGTTAATTATTCATGTCATGGGATTTATCAAAAAATAAATGAATTAAAATATATTTTAATATTTATTTTATATGTATTTTAATTTATATTTTATATTTACTTATGTGAGTTGGTCAGCCGCATTTATCAAACGAATGAGTTGAATTAAAATACATATTTTTTTAATATAGATTTATATTTATTTTAATTTATAATTTATATAGTTTATTTATATGAGTTTTTTAACAATTACGATGACATTGTTAATACGAATGTTGAGAATGAAACTTTGTTTTTAGTAATTTTGCTGATAAGAACCTTGATAATGAAATTTTATTTGACTTATTTAAAATTATTTTATTTTTTGGAATTTTTAATATAAAAAATTAAAATAATTAAGTATTAAAATGATTATGGTTTTTTTAAGTTAAAAGGTTAGAAGAGTTATTTATATCAAGATCAATGTACAATTTGAGTGGGTCTAGTGGTTAAAAATAATGTGTATTTTGAGTGGGCCTAATGGTTAAGAATATGTGTTTCCTCCTTGGAAGTCAAGGAAAGAGGAGTTTCTTCTTATCCCATAGCCAAAGGTGCATTGATTTATAATTATTTTCAATTCCACAATAACTTTCCACCCCCCATTTATCATTTTCTCGATGTTATAGTTCCTATTGAGCCTATAATCAAGATCCATTATGAGATATTTGTACGAAATCACTTCATCCAAGTTGTTGTTGACATACTTGATGTTGATACTCACAACAATACTAAGAGAGGGAGGGGTGGGGTGGCAGTGTGCGTGAACAATATTGCATTAAACTTCTGTATTTTTCTTTCCTTTCAACCAATTAAGTTATTTATAAATGCACACTTAATGACAAATACAAGCAGAAATTGAAATAGTCATCTAAATTATTTAGAAGTGCACACTTAATGATAGATACAAGCATAAATCAAAACAACACAGAGAACAAAGTACACAAATACTTTCATAACATCTTTATGTTTTTATGCAAGCACCGACTTACAAGTTATAATTTCTAGCTCATCGGGGACCCACGTGTCGTAGATAACAAGGACACCAATTCTCTCAGGCACCAACCTGTCACGAATAATGAGGACACCAATCCTCTTAGGCACCAACCCATTACAAAGAATGAGGACACCAATCCTCAATGAACTTCAATTCACCCTAACACCACCCTGCTACCCTAAACTCAAAAAAATATGTTACATCACTAAATATTTAAACAATTTCTAATAAATTTACATTTCTATTCCTACGAAATGTTACAATATCATATTCCACCTCACTTCACACACTCATCCACGATCACAACACATCCATACTTATACTAAATTTCCTAAGTTCACATTATGGTAAGTGCAAGAAGTTCATGGCCGAAAAAGTGGCAAGCCAAGCAGTAGGAAAGTGCACTCAAAAGAATGTGCACGCATTCCTAAAGCCTTAGGTTTGGAGGCAGCCAAACCTCCATGAGGCATGCCACGTAGGTTTAGTGGAAAGAACGTGTGCACGTTCCTACTGATATTTTTTTAAAAGAGGCCGTGAGTGTGATTTATGGTCATTGTGCACAAATTGCGCTCACGTTTCTACTCTTATTGAGCGAATTGAGGATCTAGAGAGGAGCTAGAGAGGGAGGATATTGTCCTGGTATGTTTAATTTATCATATTTTAACTCAATTTAGTCATTTACAATTTATTTTTTTGCTTTCAAGAATCAAAATAAATAAAAAAAATTGTAATTTTGTATTTTAATTAAAAAACCAACTTAATTTAGATGCTATAGTTTTTAAATTGTAGCATATATAATATAATGGAACCCTGATTCAATGTAAACCACTCAGAAGAAAACCAAAAAGATCAAAACCCCAACCCACCACAACCGCCCAATGTAAACATTCAAATTGAAGAGGTGTTGGCTATATTAAGAACCCTTGAGGAACAATTAAGGGATACTAGAGAGCCTGGTAGAGTCTCCTTGGCCACTTCTTTGGACATCATTGTGAATTCCATTGCAAGTGCCCAAGGGAAATTGACCTATATTTATGATTATAGGGCAAGAATGTATGAGTACTACAACACTGGTTTGGACAAAGACCAAGTGAAAGAGATGGGCATTTGAAAACCACAAATATTGTCTATTTTTAGGGATCCTAGAATTGGACAAGAACTACCATTGAACAAGAAACACATCTCCATTAATTGGTGCATCCATCCCCATATTAGTCAAAATTGGATGGATATGTGGTATATGGTTTTTGATAAACCTCCTTGCAATAACATGGAGGTGCTCTTATATTTTATGAGAAAATTCTGGGTTGAGTTTATTATGGGTAAGAATGTCAATTACTTTGACATTGGAGAATTCCAGGGGGTGGGTCTAGGGTCTGCACATGACCGAGAGCATGCCAGGGACGACCTTGTGTTAGGTCCTTTCCCCCCCAGGCGAGGGCATGAACCACCTACCCAACATCCTTCTGTTGTAGAGAGCTTGCAATAGGTAAAGCTAACGATTTCATCATTGAGTCATAGCCTAGTGCAACATAATAGATTTTTTTCACTATCTGGGCATGAGGTGTCTACCAGTGACATTGATAGAGGGGTTGATGGTTCAACATGCATGGAAAATTATAGTGAGGAGAGGGCACATAAACATATCCGCCATCCATGTGAACCTCACAAATGCTTGAGCTGCGAGAAAACATGTTATGGGCCTATAGAGCCCAGTGGATAGCATAACTTCATGGAGGAAGTTAGTATCGTAACCCTCTTTATGTTCTTCATTGTTATATATTTATTTTTTATTATGTGTATTTATATCGATATTTCATTATATGTTGTTTTGTAGTTGTTACATCCTAACAATAGACCCTCTACGCCAATGTATGCATTAGTGGCTAGCCCCAACACTGATGCAACAATAGAGGTTTCTTGTTCATTGGGTGCACCTCACACTCAAGTATGTGTAACATATGATAAATTCACCTTAGTTATTTCTTTATTTTATGGCATACTCAAATTTTTAATATTCTCATGTTTCTACAAGATTTGGGAGTAGGCGATGTCGGGGACTGTCTATCTAGGATGGAAAAGTCACTTGCATCACAAGTATCATGTGTAGAGTTAAATATCATATCATTCTAAAATTGTTTGTGTTTATGTTTTTGAATTTACTAGTTGGTACTAATAGTTCAATTTTATTAATATGTATGCATGTTGTAGATATATTTTCTAGCTATAGTACTCTTGCACTCTCTAGGCACTTGGGCGTTGCTTTTGGGTTACCTTTTTCTAGGCCTAGGGAGTTGCAATCACTAGTATAGCCTATGGGTGACCATCACAACCCATCCCCAACATTTCCATTGGCCCCATCGAATGAGACTGACATAATAGAGGTAGGCTTGGAGTAGGTTGTACAATTTAGTGCTCCATCTACCAATGAATTTCCATCGAGGCATGAGATATTCACGGTGCGATAATGCATTGATGATAATTTTTATGTTTCATGAATTTGATTTTACACATATTTGTTTAATTTTCTTGACTTGATCCTTGTAACTAATGCAAGGTGGCATCACAAAGAGCTTGGGGTCATGGAGGAGGGTAACACCCTCACGAATGATAGTAGCATATGTAGTGAGTTGTCTTAGGTTAACTTACAAAGTATAATTTTGCATGTTTATTAATTCATTGAGGAAAAAAAATTATAACAATGTTTATTCTTTGTGCAGTCTCCAAAGCGTCGAAGCACGCCCATGCCTAGAACCTCTCGAGGTGCATCCTCGAGCAAGAGAAGAAATACTGATTTCCAGGATGCTCTTGAGGGTGGCAGTGGCAAATGATTGACCAACTACTGTCATTTTGTATCTAGTCCACAATATGGATGTTTTTATGTTAGGGAACTTGTTGTCGCTTTGTATATTGGCCACGAGTTGACATTTTGTAAAAAATGAGCAATTTAGATGATGTTGAATATATATATACACATTTCATGGCACGTTTTTTATGAATCTCATTGTTTCTACATTTTATGTTGATGAATGTATGAATTTCAAAGTGTTTGAATTTCAAATTGTATGAATTTCATGTGTATTAATCCCTTGATTTTTTCAAAAGTGATTATAAATACTTACGTTATTCATTAACAAATATCTTGTGGTGGAAAGGATTGCTAAGTGCTAAATCCATAACCAATTAATGCTTCTCAAGTAGCATTGCTTGCTAATCAACCATGTATCTCTACATCATCGATAGATCATTCCTTCAGAATTATCCACAAATATTCTAACTCACAACCAACAATGCATGGACTACTTCTTGAATTATCTCCATCTAAATCCATTGACAATCCACACTCAAATAGTGGTCACTTGAAAATATTGTGACCTAAAAATGACATATTACAATAATTTATTATAGAAATAAATTTTCTCATTTATCTTCTACATAATTTGAAATCACTTAACAATATCAGCTCAATGTTATGTCAAATTAACCTCCATAACTAGTACTATAATTACTCAATTATGAAGATGACATAAGCTAAAATTCAATTATGCAAGTACACAACATTTGGACAACCCAAACACTTCGTATATATTTTGAATATGAAGTACATGCACCTACCAATATCTTATCAAGGGTTGTTAGAAGTTGAGTTCTTCAAACCCTAGCGATGGAAACCATAAGATAACATTATCCAATATCTCACTCCATTAGAGATGATAAAAAATGTATCATACACAATGGTAAGTCCTTTTTGGAACCTACATTTGTATCCCACGCTTGTACAAGATAAACTCCCTCTATCTTCTCGATAACAAGCACATTAGGTAGAACTAGGGTTTTAAAATGCCACAAAACCCTAACTTCTTCTCTTACTAGAGCTACATGATAAAAGTATTTCTTTCCTCCTATAGGTATAAGTCCTAGTATTCCTAGTCTCCTTAGGACAAAACCTTGACCGTAGTCTTCCCTTGACATTCCTTTGAGAATCCTAGTTGTTAGTTTCTTAGTTGATTCAATCCATAATTTGACCAATTTCTAGGTCACACACATTATTCCCCTTTTTCTATGCATGAAATATATAAAATCATTTCATTTATGTGTAAGCCTTCATAAATGCCAAAAATACTAGTCAATGACTCATTAATGCACTCATGTTTGTTTAGCTTGTGTAGTGGGTATATAAACCCATCAATTATTAATAACATTTATTCAATCTTCCATGATGTCCACTATACTTATTGATTTTGATCAATAGAATGAGAGAGTTCACATGGAAACTAGATATTAGAATGGGTATCATTTTCCACCTACAAATAACGGTTTTGAGGTTACATTTCTTGACACACCATAGAAATTAATGCTATGCTACCAAATTTCCTCCAGGGAGACTTGAAACCATTATTATTTTCCCTTCACCATATATGAGAGTTTATTGAACACTCCTACCCAATTTTTGGGTTAGTGTTAGGGACCTAACCCCTCAAGTAGGTAGAATAATATATTACGATGTAATAAAGGTCAATATTAATAAGGCCTAGCAATAAGGAAGAATAAGTCGAATGTAATAAGACCTAATAGAAGCTTCCGTTTCTAGAAAGATCTTCCTCTATATGGTTCTTTTGATAGACATATTTAGTATAAATATGAGTCGAGGGTATGAGAACCGTTGTCTTGGATATTATTGTAATAGAGCTCTTCTCGACTGGAGGTTGCCTCCTTGAAGAAGCAAGTGAACATTGCTCTCAGTAATCAAAGTGCTCTTTTTGGTGTTATTCTGTTATCATTTCAGTATTATTGTGGTGTTGTTCTGGTTATATTTCTGTTCATCTGCCATTTCTAGCATTTTATTTCTATTCTGCATACTTTTTATATCTAGAATATTACAGTTAGAGTACACAAGGAGACAAAGGACCCTCCCAACCCAATCCAACAAACCTGATGATGCCATGCCATTGCCATGCCATGCCTTGCCATTCCATTGCCATGCCTTTCCAAGTCATTCCATGGCATGCCATTGCCATGCCATTGATATTTCCATGTCATTGTCGTGCCTTTCCATTCCATGGCATTTCCATGCCTTGCCAAGCCATTCCATGCCATGCCATTATCATTCCATTGCCAAGCCATTCCATGCCATGCCATTTCCATGCCTTGCCATGCCATTGCCATCCCTTTCCATGCCATGCCATTTCCATTTCCATGCCATTCCATGCCATGCCATGCCATTTCCATGTAGATTCTCATGTCTTGTCATGTAGTTTCCCATTTTAACCTATATAACAATAAATATAACGTTCCATAAAATTAGTCAAGGAAAAAGTCAAATCAAAATGTGGGTTGCAATGAAACAAGAATAATAAAAAAAGAAACATTGCCATGCCATTTTCATGCCGTGCCATTGCCATGCTTTGCAATTAAACCCTTGGAATACACCTTGACACCTTTTATTACATTTTTGTCATAATTTTCAGGCCTCTAGGGCTTGATGTCTTGAATATTGTATGGTTTTCATGTGTCATCTTACATTTCAACAAACATTTGTTATCTAAACCCTATTTTAAGCTTGCATTTTCATCCCCCTTTCAAATAATGATTACTTGTTTTAAGGATGTTATATTTGTCCTTGCATTGGCTTGGCTTGGCTTGCCTTTCCATGCCATGCCATGCCGTTCCATGCTATGAATTTCCTTTGCATGTCCTTCCATGCCATGCCTTTCATTGCCTTTCCTTTCCTTTCCTTGTCATTCCATTTCCATGCCTTACCATGCCATTGCCATGCCTTGCCATGCCTTTCCATGCCATGACTTGCCATGACATGGAATTTCCATGCCTTTCCAAGACACTCCATGCCATGCCTTTCCATTTCCATGCCTTTCCATGCCATGCCATTGTCGTGTCATTGCCAAGCCATGCCATTTCCATGCCTGTTAGAAAAACAGGATCACAGAACAATAAAATAAAACAAATGCAGAAATAAAGCACAAAAGATACACAATACAATAGAGAAACATATATACGTTGTTCACCTAGTGTGGGATACGTCCACCATAGAAATTGCCAGGTCCTTCCTTTTTATTATCCATCAAAATGAAGGGATACAACCTACAACACACCCACTGTAACTTCCTCTTATTTCTCTCATAGTCTCCTCTCTCATAATACAATATTCACAGTGATACACAACCACAATACAATTCCCTCATAAAGCAGGTTTTCCTTCTAGGGAAAAAAAACCTAACATAAATTCTACCATCAGATCTGCGACCTTATAATGAATATTCCAGATTTACTATGAAATTACAATATACATTTACAAGGAAATTTTTCCTTCAGGGGCTTTGCCCCTGAACCCCCATCAAGGGACGCTTCCCCCAAACCCCCACTGGGGTCCACTTTTCCCTAGACCCCCTAGTCAAAGGGATGAGCCCCCTGGACTCCACAGGGGGGGCAAGCCACCCTTCCATTCCCCTTGTGTGGAGGGGTGTACAGTCTTCATGGAGTATAAACATGGATGAAAACAAAGACCTTTGAATCAGGAAGATAATCAGGCTCCACAACCAACAATATCCCACTTGGATACTGATCACAATAATTCCACTGCTGTTGTATATGCTAGAATATGATCCTTCTTGGACCTGAAAAATTTCTCATCTTCACCTTCATGCTTGAAGACCAACTAAAACTGAGAAGGAACTCAGTTTCTCCCTGGTTACTCCCTTTGTTAACATGTCTTTAGGATTCTGGCTAGTATGTTTCTTTTCCAACTTCAGATGTCCATCTTCCAAGATGGATCATATGAAATGGTACCTGAGATGTATATGCTTATTCTTTGAATGGAAGGATAATTTCTTTGCAAGATGAATGGAACTCTCACTTTCACAGTACAACCTGCTATTCTCTTGCTTCTTTCCCAATTCCTCCATAAACCTCTGTAACCAAATCATTTATTTACTAGACTTTGTAGCAACAACATACTTTTCTTCTGTTGTTGAAAGTGAAACAACCTTTTGTAGTTTTGAAATCCAACTTATTGTTGTTACACCTACAATAAAAACATACCTTGTGGTGCTCCTCCTGCTATCTTTATCACTTGCCATATATGAATCAACATATCCTTGTAGAACAATGTATGAACCTCCAATACATAATGCATGAGTAGAAGTACCTCTCAAATACCTGAGAATCCACTTTACTGCCTACCAATGTTCTTTATGTGGATTTTTCATATACTTGCTCACAACTCCCACTGCATGTGCAATATTTGGTCTTGTGCAAACCATCACATACTTCAAGCTGCCAATTGCTGATGAATAAGGGACCCTAGACATGTATTCTATCTCCTCCTTTGTCTTGGGACACATTTCCTTGGTTAATTTGAAATGGCTGGCCAAAGGGGTACTAAATGGTTTTTCATTCTACATTCTAAACCTCTCCAACACCTTCTCTATGTACTCACCCCGAGACAATGTCAATTTGCGATTTTTCATGTATCTTGTTATTCTCATACCAAGGATTTTCTTTGCAGCACCCAAATCCTTCATTGCAAATGAATTAGATAATTTATTCTTTAGCAAATTTATATCCAACACATTAGACCCTACAACAAACATGTCATCTACATACAATAGAAAGATAATATAGATTCCATTTTCTATCCTTTTAAAATAAACACAGTGATCTGAATGACATCTACTATAACCTTGTTCTGTCATAAACCTGTCAAACTTGAAATACTACTTCCTTGGAGCTTGATTTAGGCCATACAAACTCTTCTTCAACCTGCATACACAATTTTCTTTCCCTTTGACCTCATTCCTCTGTGGTTGTTGCATATAAATCTCTTCATCCAAATCTCCATGGATAAAAGTTGTTTTTACATCTAACTGTTCAAGATGCAAATATTCTACTGCCACAAGACTTAAAATAGTCCTAGTCCTAATTGAATTCATCTTAACAACAGGAGAAAATATTTAATCAAAATATATACCTTTCTTTTGTGAAAACCCCTTTACAACAAGTCTAGCATTGTACTACTTTTTCCCTCCATCTTCTTCCTTTAACTTGTAAAGCCATTTATTCTGCAATGCTATTTTTCCTGAAGGGAACTGAACCAAGTCCCAATTATGGTTATTTACCAAGGAATCCATTTCCTCTTTCATTCCTTTCTCCCACTTCTTTTTAGTGTCTACTTGCATTTCCTCTTCATAACATCCTGGTTCACTAGAATCATTCAACAATAAATAATACAATGAAAGAGAGTATCATTTAGGGGATCTACTTAACTTGATAGATCTTCTAACCACACTTGTAGGAGTTTGAGGTATCTGCTTCTCTTGTTGTTGTACATTTTGATTTTCTGGTACCTTTGAAATTTCTTTTTCGGTGATCTCATCAAGCAATGTGTATTCTGGTTTTTCTTTTTCCTGTTTCTTTCCCTACAACTGATCTTTGTATATGACCTTCTCATTGAATATGAAATCTCTACTCCTAATTATTTTGTGATTTTCATAATCCAATAAGAGATAACCAAAACATTAACACCATATCCAATAAAGGTACATTTCTTGGATTTTTCCTCAAGCTTTGTTATATTTTCTTTATCAATATGGAAAATGCTTCACAACCAAAAGTCTTCAAAAAAGAATAGTTTACCGTTTTACCTGTCCATGCCTCCTCTGGAATTACACCACCCAAATATCTTGAAGTTCCTATGTTTATTAAGTAAACATCAATATTTACAGCATCTGCCCAAAACTGTAAGGGAAACCCGTCATGCAATCTCATACTCCTTTCATTCTCCATGACTATCATGTTCATCCTTTCTGACACACCATTTACTTGTGGTGTTCTTGGAACTATTTTCTCTCTACAAATCCCATGGTATGAATAGTAATCATCAAAATCCTTGCTGCAATATTCACCTCCATTGTCTGATCTGAGAAACTTCAACCTTTTTCCTCTCTCATTCTCAACCAAAGATTTCCATTTCTTAAAAGTATAAAAAAGATCAGATTTTTGTCAAATGCAATAAACAAAAGTTTTTATAGTTGCATCATCAATAAAAGTAAAATAATAAAGAGAGACACCAAGAGATGATACCTGAGCTGGTACCCATACATATGTATGCACAAGATCTAACCTTTCACTCTTATTTTCTTTTCCAACTCTAAGAAATCTGATTCTCTTTTGTTTTCCATAAATATAGTGCTCACATAAATCCAAATCAATTTGTTTAAGATTTGGAAACAAATTTCTTTTGTGAAGTATCTGCATCCCTTTCTCACTCATGTGTCCAAGCCTATGATGCCATAGTGCTTTATCCAGTCCTTTAGAAGCTAAAGAGATAGAAGAGTCAATATTACCAGTACATAAATACAATGTACCTACCTTCTCTCCTTTTGTTGTCACCAATGATCCTTTGGTGACCTTCCACACCTTATCTGCAAATATGGATATATAAACTTCACTTGCCAATTGCCCTGCTGAAATTAGATTTTTCCTTAGATCTGGAACATGTCTTACCTCTTTCAACAACCATTGGTTTCCATTCCTTTGCTTTATTTTTACTTTTCCCATTCCAACAATTTTTCATGGTGCATCAACACCCAAATGAACCTGTCCAAAATCACCTTGAACATAATCTAGCAAATGTTTCCTATGGGGTGTGGCATGAAATGAAACCCCTAAATGTACTACCCAAGAATCATAAATATTATCTATAGAAAGAATCAAAGCATCTTGTTACACATCACTTGTTACATTTGCTTTCTGATTTTTCTCCTGCTGTCTATCTTTTTGTTTCTTTGGAGCTTTGTAGCCTTTCTTCAGATGTCCTTTCTTCCCACAATTCCAACACTTTATCTTTCCGATTCTGTATTTGGATATACCCTTCCTAGAATTCCTGCTATTCCCTGAGCCATTTCCTATATCCTTTTGTCTTCCACTATTCTCCATGTTTAACGCATTACTTGATGTCTCACCTGTGATTTTCTGTCGCATTTCCTTGCTAAGGATAACACCAACATCATCATCAAATTTTAGAGTGTTTGAACCAGAGACATAGTTACTTACATCCATGACCAAGCCATTCCATCTTTCTGGAAATGAACACAATATTATAAGAGGCCTAACCTCATCATCAAAGTCCACTTTTACAGAACTTAGCTGATTAGTAATCGTATTAAATTCATTTAAATGATCTGAAATAGAACCACCTTATGACATATTCATATTAAATAATCTCTTCATTAGAAATACCTTATTGGACGCCGATGTTTTTTCATATAGTTTAGCCATTGCGTTCATCGACTCCTTCATTGTATTTTCTTTTGAAATATTGAAAGCTATCGATGCTGCCAGGATCAACCGTATTGTTCCTAGTGCCTTTCTTTCAAGAACCTCCCATTATTTGTCCTTCATGGCCATCGACATTTTCTATTCCACCCAATGGTAGGAATAGATCCTTCTGATATAAATAATCTTCCATTTGCATCTTCCATAACTGGTAGTTTTGGCCGTTAAATTTCTTGACCCTAAACTTTCCATCTTCCGCCACTACTCCCACTCGAACCAGGAACCCTCTTTTCCTGCGAGTTACCTTTCGCTATGATACCAATTGTTATAAAAAAGGATCGTGGAACAAGAAAATAAAACAAATGCGGAAATAAAACATAGAAGATACATAATACAATAGAGACAAAGATATACGTGGTTCACCCAATGTGGGCTACATCCACTAGAGAAATTGTCAGGTCCTTCCTTTTTATTATCCAACAAAATGAAGGGATACAACCAACAACACACCCATTGTAAATTCCTCTTCTTTCTCTAACAGTCTCCTCTCTTAGAATACAATATTTGCAATGATACACATCCACAATACAATTCTCTCATAAGAGAGGGTTTCCTTCTAGGGAATAAAACACTAACATAACTTCTACCATCATATTTGCGACCTTATAATGAACGGTGCAAATTTACTATGAAATTACAATAATACATTTACAAGGAAAATTTTCCTTCGGGGGCTTCACCCCCTAACCCCCATCGGAGGACTCTACCATCAAACCCCTATCGGGGGCCCGCTTTCCCTCGAACCTTCCAGGCGGGGGGATGAGCCCCCCGGACCATGCAGGGGGAGAAATCCCCCTACATGGAGGGGTGTACAGTCTTCATGGGGTATAAACATGGCTAAAATAAAATACCTCTGAATCAAAAAGATAATCTAGCTCCACAACCAACAATGCCCTGCCATGCCTTTCCATGCCATTACCATTCCTTGCCATGCCATGCCATTTCCATGCCATTGTCATGCCTTTCCAAGCCATGCATGGTATGCTATGGTATTCCTTTCCTTTCCATGGTATGGTATGGTATCCTAGCCTTTAAAAGAAGTTAGTTAAACAACTTTCAACTTAAACCTCACATGGTATGGTATGGTCTGGCCCTGGATGGTATGGTATGGTATGGTATTCCTTGCTTTGGATTTCCTTTCCATGGTATGGTATGTTATGCCTTGCCTTTCCATAGTATGGTATGCCTTTCCTTTCCTTGTCTTTCCATGGTATGCTGAAATGCAAGATGGCACATGACAACCCTAAAATATTCTAGACATCAAGCCCTAAATGGTTGAAAATTATGAAAAAAATGTAATAAAAGGTGTAATGTATGGTAAGATATGTTATGGTATCCTTGTGTAATAATTCCAAGCCATTATTCCAGGATCATCATGGTTTTGGTGTCTTTTTAAACTTTTATTAGTTGTGGTATTTCATCAAACACTTCGCTAACCTACTTGTTTACATGTGTTTACTTGCTGAATGGCCTCTTGATTTCGACCTTAGGATTTACTAATGTGTTTATATGTTTTTTACAGAAAATAAAAAGAATATATAACCATGGAACATACCTCAACCATATGAAATATGATAGACAAGCCGAAACATCTCAAATATGATTTTATTCATGAAATAGAGGAATCTGCTACAATGAAGATGCCGATCTGGAATGCTCAACAGATGGATAGAAGTATGAGCTGCTACAAAAAGATCCTGACAATACAAAATGAGCCTCTAAAGGATGGATAAGAGATGAAGACCAATACCAAGGTAGATCTGGCCGTATGAAGTGCAGAAGCCCTAATTGGATGATGCCACGTCCTGCTGGAATGTTGAATCTCCTCAACAATTCGGCCCTGCTGCCAAATGTGTCCAATCAACCCAAGAAAAATACCAAACAGTAGATCGGGTGATGGAAATAACAACCCAGGTGCCCGAATCTCCAAGGTCACTCTCAAACCCTATGGATCTGAACCTCCTCCAATGTATGGTGCGCCCTCCTGGATGGATGAAACCCTAATAATTTGACCTCTCTCCTAGAGACCTCCAACAACTCCACTAATCCACTAGAATGATAGATCAGGGCATCGAAATGAAAACCCAATTGCTAAACTAAGCCAAATACCTACTAGATCCTTAGATCTATCTATCCTCCAAGATGTGGTCTTCCCTCCTCTTGGGAAATCGTCCCACTCTCAATACTGATGAATCCACCACCAAAACACCTTCAGATTCCACCAAGAATAATTCTATAACACCTGCAAGGGAAACCCAATATCTGGAAATCCCAAAATCACCTCTCCTCATCTAGGACAAATCCTCCCTCAATGAATGCTGCGCCCCTCTTGCTGGAAACCCAAGTTGATGCACCCTCTCTCTCTCTGCCCCCGCAACTGATGTAGAATCCTCCTGCAACTGAGTAGATCTAGAACTAGAATGGTCTGGGAGAGTATTACATCTTCGAGACCAATCTTGGGACAAGCTAGGTGGAATCTTTCACTACCGAATCATCCGCTAGGGTTTGTTAACTCAAATCCCTCAAAACCCCCAATGCTGGGTTCACTAGCTAAAAGCCAGATATCAAAAGATAATTAATGAGTAGAGGCCCTTGCCTTTCCTTTATAATTTTTGGCTCCTATTGTCCCTCCAAAGTGACTTTCATTTTATTAATAATTAATTAATTAATTAAATCACTTTAATTAATTAATTAACCTTTTTACCTCTGAAAAGCGCCTTATCTCTCCTTATGGCTTCTCTGGCCACTAAAAGTCACTTCTATCCATCCCATCCTGTAGTGTTTCTCCTCCCGATTCCAATGAGATATT
>JZKD02S1979824.1:330052-341500 GCA_000966675.3 Picea glauca
CCATCCCATCCTGTAGTGTTTCTCCTCCCGATTCCAATGAGATATTACACTGAGAGGTTCCTCCAAGTAATGTGCCCAAAATGACCTCTTCAGTGAATTTAATTGACTTATAGCTTAAAATAATCAAAATCATGGAAATCATCAGATGTAACAAAACTGAAGCCAACCTATGCGGAATGGCTCATAATGATGATATATGATGAGAAATGAAAGCTGTACCTCACAATGCCTCTCAATAACCCCTGTACTCGCTATAACACCCATCTGGCTACTCTGGTCATCATAAACCTCTGCACTATGATGATGTCCCAAAGTGGGGACATTACAGTCCTCCCTGTTAGAAAATTGCTTGTCCTCAAGAAATAACAAAATCCCCTCAAATTAAATACCAGTATCCCATGTCCACCTGTGGGATACATAGTAGAACCCATCCAAAGATGAACACTCATACACTCTGACCCCTGGGTCCCATATCAAGTCATGAACTGCTAGCCCCTGGGAAGCATAACCCTAAAATATTCCAACTCCGAAAGTCTCCTGCATATGACACATGGCGTCATCTCAGAATGAATCCACCCTCCAAGTCTCTACCAAGATCCATACGACCTCAATCAACTGCACATGCTAATGCCAGAATGAAGTGCTGCAAGACCTCCGTGAGACACCCGCAAGTGATGCATTCCTCTCAACACTGAAGCTAAATGGAAAGTTATAACAACTTCCCCTTGCAAAGGTCCACTCGCCTCTGTCATTCAGTGAAATTACCAACCCTGCAATCCCTGGGTCCCATGCTAACCTCTGTCGAAGATCACCCTGTTGGCCCTGCACTACTCTGACCATGACTGTCTACCCCTGCATACATCCTGAATCCTCCTCTCCTAGGTCCTCCTACTGAAATACCTGTGACCATTGGACCTGTTGTCCATAAATTGTATCAGTAAAGATGCCTATGTAGAAGAAGTACCTTTCCAAAAATATCTATGCCCTATCATGATGATCAAGCGGGAGAAAAGGTCTCGCCCCTTAGGACAAGTACCTGCAGGCCCACTCCAAACCAAACCATGGTGGAGTGTGTGGCTCTCTGGCGCAACTTGGGTCAAAATGAACATCCTGCTAACAAAATGGACTCCTGGATCCCATGGAAAACTTGGAAGTTTATCACTTCCAATCCCCTCTAATTGCTCCTGTGTGAGACTGATCATTGTCAGAATCCCTCTATGCTCATCTTCTATCACCTGGCCCATGATGCTCTCTATCACACACCAAGTCTCAGCTGGCTGCCTCTGATGATCCATATCTATCTGACTGGATGCCGTAAAGATACTCATGTCAGGTGGCCTTGGCCTAAGCACTCCCCATGCCCTCTGCCACTATGCATCTCTCCTCATCATGATGTCCATGATAAAAGTGTCGGGAAAAGGTAACAGAGATATCTGTAGCTGACGGTAGGGCTGAAAAATAACACTTGCCTTGGTCAATCCCAAGGAATTGACCAAGAGCATGTCTACCTGTACCCCTGATAACTTCTTGCCTGTAGCCCTCACTAAACCCCAATCATCAGGTACAACCAGAAGTAACTCCTCCAACTGTTGGTAAACCAATCTCCATCTCCCATCACTCATGCAACTACTGAAATGGTGAAGGTGAGATCTCATGACCATATGCTGCTACAAAGGAGTGGCATCTACATGCTCCCCTAAGTGTGTCTCCTCCCTGCAAGGTAGTACACTCCTATGAATCCCATCATACGTCTCAGCATGTACCTGTGAGATATCAATCATCACTGTATGCTTTGGCATACTCATGTCATCTCCCGTAGACTCATGGTACATCATAGATTCTGGGCATACTACTGGATCAACCTCTATGTGGAGGTCAACCGCTCTCAGAACACAAATTGAAGTGTCCTCCATAAACTGGTGCTCCTCTACTAGATCACCAACATCCTCTATCAACGTGACTGACTGATACATCTGAGTGTCCACTAAGACAGATGAAGTGGATCTCTGATGAATCTCCTCAAGAGAATCATCTGATCTAGACTCTGATTCTGAAAGGTCTTTCTGTGTTCCTTTGAAGAATCCTCGAGTGCTCTAAAACTCCTAAGTAAGTCTGTCCACCTCCATCTCCTACTCCCTTAGAGCCTCATGATATGTCTCACCAATCCTCAATAAGTAGTCCCTGTTAGTCAACAACTGCTGGTAATCAGTCCTCATCATAGATACTCTCCCCCTGAGATTTTGAAAATCATCCATGGAAAATCCCTCATCTAAACTATCATGTGCCTATGATGCTCTCCAATAGTAATCTTCCATCACTACATGCATGTCATTGATACATCTAGTGGCTGCCATGATCATAGAATCACTAACTCTCAACTGTGCTGCTAAGTGGTGTGACTCATGATCATGGTCATGCTGAGGTGCCACCTCATATCCCTCACTGCTAGTGTTAGTCCTTCTAGTGTCAAATATGGAGTCCCCAAAATCACTCTCTGCATAAGATAACATGCTAAAATGCCTACTGACTATTGTGCTACTGGGTCCTCCTGTCTGCCACCGTACCCCATCACTGGGTGCTATCTCCCTATGAATCACACTGTATCATGTATGAGCAACCGTATCCTCCTGTGCACTCACCCTGCTACTATCATTTTCACCTAGATCCCATGTTGATGTATCCAGACACATGCCATGGTCATTCTGACCAATAAAGAGTACATCCTCATCAATGCAAGTTGATCCTGGAAGTAAGTGCTCCATCACCCTGTCAGCATCCACAATATGCTCAAATAATGGAGTCTCCAAAAGTCATGACTCAATCTCCTCATGTTGATCTGTATGTGTAAGGTCCCCTGTCTATACTCCCTATATCTCCTCCTGGATCGGTGGATCTACATGTCTTTGGTGTGAATCCCTCAAACAAGGATCCTCGTCCCTATCTGACATGCCACTGACCTCCTCATGTGACGTGGCTATCAGGGGTGTCTGGAAGGATGACATATGTGTCACAACCATCATATAAAGCTCATCATATCTAGGTGCTAACACGTGTGAATCCTCACTAGTGTCACCACTCGGATGAGGTGTAAGGTTATCTATGGTATGTGATATGTCTGCTGAGACACTGGTGCTATCGTCCTGACCATCCAACCGCCTATCCACTACACAAGGGTCATCATCCTCCTCAAGTGTGCTAGTAGCATAATCCTCTGTACAAGAGTCACTATCACTAGCCTATGTGCCAGAGTCACTCTCATCATCGGATTGCTCTAGGTAAGCCTCAATCGATCCATCCTCACATGCATCATCATCACTATCCTCTCGTACCTCAACAATATGATTCTTATCCTTACCCCTACACCTGTGATCTGGTTCCCAAGGCACCTTGCAACTGTAGCAAAGGTGCGTGCTCATAATGTGTGTGGGGTTTCTCTGTGCTTCCCTCCATATAGCTGTTGTGTCCATGTATTGCTCTACTTGTTTGACCTAGAATGTAATCTCTTCTGTGCTCCATCTAGGATATTTCAAGGATAAATACTGTCGGAAGGTTATTAAGGCCCTAGTTTCCTCACTAAGGTCATAGTAGTATTCCCATCTACTATGTACAACCTGTCTAGTAAAATCCATAATATCCATTTCCTCTTATGAAAGACCCCTCTATGGCTTTGCATACATGTGCTAATTCCCACGAGATGGCAAGAATCTAAGCTCTGAAACCACTGTAATGATCCCAAGCCATTATGCTAGGATCATCACAGTTTTGGTGTCTTTTTAAACTTTTATTGGTTGTGGTATTTCATCAAACACTTCGCTGATCTACTTGTTTACATGTGTTTACTTGCTGAATGGCCTCTTGATTTCAGCCTTAGGGTTTACTGATGTGTTTATATGTGTGTTATAGAAAATAAAAAGAAGATATAACCATGGAACATACCTCAACCATATGCAACATGATAGACAAGCCAAAACATCTCAAATATGATTTTATTCATGAAATAGAGGAACCTGCTACAATGAAGATGCCGATCTGGAATGATCAACAGATGGCTAGAACTATGAGCTGCTACAAAAATCTCTCGACAATACAAAATGAGCCTCCAAAGGCTGGATAAGAGATGAAGACCAATACCAAGGTAGATCTGGCCATATGAAGTGCAGAAGCCCTAATTGGATGATGCCACATCCTGCTGGAATAATGAAGCTCCTCAACAATTCGGCCCTGCTGCCAAATGTGTCCAATCACCCCAAGAAAGACACCAAATAGTAGATCAGGTGATGGAAAGAACAACCTAGGTGGCCGAATCTCCAAGGTCACTCTCAAACCCTATGGATCTGAGCCTCCTCCAATGTATGGTGCACCCTCCTGGATGGATGAAACCCTAATAATTCAGCCTCTCTCCTAGATACCTCCAACAGCTCCACCAATCCACTAGAATGATAGATCGGGGCACGGAAATGAAAACCCAAGTGCTCAACTAAGCCAAATACCTTCTAGATCCTTATATCTAGCTATCCTCCAAGATGTGGTGTGCCCTCCTCTTGGGAAATCATCCCACTCTCAATACTGATGAATCCACCACCAAAACACCTTTGGAGTCCACCAAGAATAATTCTATAACACCCGCAAGGGAAACCCAATACCTGGAAATCCCAAAATCGCCTCTCCTCAGCTAAGACGAATCCTCCCTCAATGAATGGTGCGCCCCTCTTGCTGGAAACGTGAGTTGGTGCACCCTCTCTCTCTCTACCCCTGCAACTGATGTAGAATCCTCTGCAACTGAGTAGATCTGGAAAGAATGGTGTGGGATAGTATTGCATCTCCGAGACCAATATTGGGACAAGCTAGGTGGAATCTTTCACCACCAAATCGTCCTCTAAGGTTTGTTAAGTCAAAACCCTCAAAACCCCCAATGCTGGGTTCACTAGCTAAAAGCCATATATCAAAAGATAATCATACATGAATGAATGAGTAGAGGCCCTTGCCTTTCCTTTATACTTTTTGGCTCCTCTTGTCCCTCCAAAGTGACTTTCATATTATTAATATTTAATTAATTAATTAAATCACTTTAATTAATTAATTAACCTTTTTAGCTCTGAAAAGCACCTTATCTCTCCTTGTGGCTTCCCTGGCCACTGAAAGTCACTTCTAGCCATCCCATCCTGTAGTGTTTCTCCTCTCGATTCCAATGAGCTATTACATTGAGAGGTTCCTCCAAGTAATGTTCCCAAAATAACCTCTTTAGTGAATTTAATTGACTTATAGCTCAAAATAGTCAAAATCATGGAAATCATCAGAATGCAACGGAAGCAAAGACAACCTGTGCAGAATGGCTCATAATTATGATATATGATGATAAATGCAAGTTGGACATCACAATGCCTCTCAATAACCCCTATACTCGCTATAACACCCATTTGGCTACTCTGGTCATCATCAGCCTCTACACTATGATGATGTCCCAAAGTGGGGACATTACACCTTGGCATGGTATGGTATGGTATGCAAGTGAAGGCATACATTTCCTTGCCAAGCCATGCCATGCCATGCCTTGCATTGCCTTTCCTTGCCTTGCATGGCCTTGCATTTCCATTCCTTTCCTTGTCTTGTTGTTATGGTATGGTATGCCTTGCCTTTCCATGACCTTGCATGGTATGGTATCCTTGGCATGGTATGGTATGGTATGGTATGCCTTTCCTTTCCATGGTATGGTATGGTATTCCTTGCCTTTCCATGGTATGCTGAAATGCAAGATGGCACATGACAACCCTACTATCGCACAAGTTGTAGATTGTACTAAATCCCTTCACAATAAAAAAAAATGGACAAAAACCGGAATTACAACCCACTGTCACCTCAGGAAGAACTTCGTGTGACCCCCTGTGGATTCCCTAAGGGTCATGATACAAGACTTGTGGATGGTTAGGATAGAGGGAAGGATGGATGGATAAGCAAAGGAATCTATGCCAATAGAGGATCACTTGCAAAAGATTAACCAACATTCAAAGATATATCCAAAACCAATGATATTATGACAAGTCCCACCTTTAGTTAAGCAATCTTGCAAGCATTAAATGATATCCACAATGTGATCATATACTAGGCTAACAACAATGGCATATCGACAAGAGAATCAAATTGTAATTGATGCAATAGATGGTTGTATCATTCACTAAGCCAATTCCAATGATTATCTAATGATTGTATGAGACAATAGAATGCACCAACCACTTGTTTCCAAAATTTGAGCCTCTGAATCAGATCTGAGGAAAATTTAAAAAAATATATATATGCATCAATAAGAGTTATATATCAGCAATGGATGACTTGCAAATCTAGCCAATTGATCTTGAGGTATAATACACAATAATGCAAGCAAGTTATCCAATGTATTAACAATGTTTTAGGAACTTGATACAAACTTTCGATGGCTGCAAATATATGAGTATGTAGAGTTATAACAACAAAAAATACACTTATGTACCAACCAATGGAGTTCACTAAATACTTGAGATAATAAGGCACAATCAACTAGATAATACCTCAAGAAGATTAGAAAACACTTTGCACACTTTCAGAAGGCTGAAATAAATGAATTTTGAAGATTATATGACAACCACTTGGCTGTAGAGTTTTTTTTCTACAATAACACTAAATAACCACCAAATCAACAAGCTGAAGATGCCAAATGAAATCTCTTTTAGAGAGGTATAGAATGCACCATTCACTTGCTGAATTTGAAGGCTAGAAAGCATAATTTTAAAGAATGAGGGTTTGAGTTGGTTGTTGTCCTAAGGGGAAAAATGAATTTTTTTTATGACAATAGTAATAAATATTAGTCAAAACCAAAATCTAATCCCACAAATTGATAGATCTTTTCAAGGCAAGCAATTTTGACCAAATATAAGCAAAGTTATGTTAGTTTGAGGGTTAGGAGGGTTCACAACCCAATGCAAGAGGTTCACAACCTCCAATGCACTAGTGTCTTTGTAAAAAAAGGGCAAATGGAGTCACAAGATGACAAAGCGTGATGGACAGTCCCAACATATTGCATTTCCATACCAACTTATCCCTGAACAACTTGAGGAGGCGAGTTGAAACTCATGGTAAAACTCAAAATGGGACTCGGATGGGCGAATAGTCAGTTGCATTGGATCTAGAGCGCCGAGTTTAAGATAATGGGGCCCCTCTACTATCATTTTATCCTCTGAAAAATCATTTGTTGGAGTATCTCTGGCACTAGGTTTTGCTCAATGAGGCATAGTGCAATTTATGAAGAGGAGGTCGATTTTCAAGAACACTGTCTCGGACATTTGTGGGCAGTGTAGTCACATCAGCCTTGGCCAAACAGACTTGTGGGAGCTTACAAAACTCTGTTATGCCACTCGGTTTGGATTTTATACCCCTTGACCAAATTGGCCACATGTCCCTGAATGTCTTTAGGAGGCGAGTTGCAACTCACGATAAAACTCAAATTGGGACTCGGATGGGAAAACTTTCAGTTGCATTTGATCTAAAGCACCAGGTTTCAACTAGTGGGGCCACTCCGTTGTCATTCCTTCCTCCAAAAAACCACTTGTTGGAGTATCTATGGAACTAGGGTTTTTCTCAATGAGGCATAATGCAATTTCTGAAGAGGAGGTTGATTTTCAAGAACATTGTCTTGGGATTTTTTGGGCAGTGTAGTCACATGGGCCTTGTCCAAACAAACTTGTAGGATCTTACAAAACTCTGTTATGCTGCTCGGTTTGGATTTTATGCCTCCAGACCAAATTGGCCACATGTCCCTAAATGGATTTAGGAGTTGAATTACAACTCATGATAACAATCAAACAGAGATTTGGATGGGAGAACCGTCCATTGAATCTTATTGAGAGCACCGTGTTTCATCTAGTGGGGCCCCTCCACTGTCATTCTTTTCTCAAAAAAACCATTTTTTGGAGTATCTCTGGCACTAGGGTTTTTCTCAAAGACACATAGTGCAATATCTAAAGAGGAGGTCAATTTTCAAGAACATCGTGTTGGGAATTTATGGGTAGTGTAGTCGCATGGGACTTGGCCAAACAAACTTGTGAGAGATTACAAAACTCTGTTATTCCACTCGGTTTGGATTTTATTGCCCCAGATGAAATTGACCACATGTCCTTGAATGGATTGAGGAGGTGAGTTTCAACTCGTGATAAAACTGAAACCAAGACTCGGATGGGAAAACCTCCAGTTGAATTGGATCTGGAGCACCGAGTTTTAGCTAGTGCGGCCCCTCTATTGTCATTCTGTTCTCTGGAAAATCATTTTTTGGAGTATCTCTGGCACTAGGGTTTTTCTCAATGAGCCATAGTGCAATTTGTAAAGAGGAGGTCAATTTTCAAGAACAATGTGTCAGGAATTTGTGGGTAGTGTAGTCACATGGGCCTTGAAAAAATAGACTTGTGGGAGGAGCTTACAAAACTATGTTATGCCGCTCGGTTTGGATTTTATGCCCCCAGAAAAAATTGGCCACATGTCGTTGAATGGCTTGAGGAGGTGAGTTGCAACTCACTATAAAAATGAAATTGAGACTCTAATGGGTGAAATGTCAGTTGCATTGGATTTAGAGAACCAATTTTCAACTAGTAGGGCTCCTCCACTGTCATTCTGTTATCCGAAAAACCATTTGTTGGAGTATCTCCAACACTAGGGTTTTGCTCAGTGCTTATTACATATGTTTGACAATTTAACACCTTGTTAGGATAGACATGGAAAGGAAAGTGAAGACAAGGAATTTCAAGGCATGGTAAGTCATGGTATGGGAAGGCATGACACATAAAGACATGGAATGGTATGGAATGGCAAGTGAAGGAAAATCAAGGCAAGGCATGGTATGGCAAGTGAAGGCAAGGCAAGGCATGGAAAGGAAATGCATGGCATGGAAAGGCATGGAATGGAATGACAAGGAATGTCATGGAAAATGAAGGAAAAGAAAGTCAAGGAATGGCATGGAAAGTGAAGGCAAGGAAAAGGAAAGGCATGGAAAAGGCTAGGGATGTAAAAGGAAAGGCAAGGCATGAAAAACGAAAGGCATGGAAAAGGCATGATATGGAAAAGGAAAGGAAAGGAATGGAAAATGGAAGGCATGGCATGGTATGGAAAAGGAAAGGCAAGGCATGGAAAGGCATGGAATGTCAAGGAATGGCATGGCAAGGCAAGGAATGACATGAAAAGGCAAGGAAAGGCATGGCATGGAATGGTAAAGTATGTCATGGAAAGTGATGGCATGGAATGACATGGAATGGAAAGGCATGGCATGGAATGGAAAGTGAAGGTATGGCATGTCATGGCAAAGGAAATACATGGCATGGAAAATGAAAGGAAAAGGAAAAGGAAAGGCAAGACATGGAAAAGGAAAGGCATGGCAAAGGAAAGGCATGGAAAAGGAAAGGCATGGAAAGGAAATGCATGGCATGGCATGTAAAGGCAAGGCATGGCATGGCATGGCAAGGAATGACATGGAAAGAAAATACAATGAATGATATGGAATGACAAGGAATTCCATGGCAATTGAAGGCATGGCATGGCATGGCATGACATGGCAAGGCATGGAGAGTGAAGTAAAAGCAAGGAAAGGCATGACAATTGAAGGAAAAGAAAGGCAAGGAATTCCATGGAAAGTGAAGGAAAATAGAGGCAAGGAATGGCATGGAAAGTGAAGGAAAGGAAAGGTATGAAAAGGCATGGAAAGGCAAGGAATGACAAGATAATGCATGGCATGGGATGACATGGAAAGGAAAGGAATGACATGGCATGGCAAGGAAAGGAATGGAATGGAATGGCAAGGCAAGGCATGGCATGGGATGGAAAAGAAAGGAATGGAAAAGGAAAGGCATGGCATGGTATGGAAAAGGAAAGGAAAGGAATGGAAAGGCATGGCATGACATGGCAAGGTATTTCAATGTATGGAAAGGTATGGAATGGTATGGAATGACATGGAAATTCAAGGCATTAAATGGAATGACTTGGAAAGGAAAGGAATGACATGGCATGGCATGGAAGGTGAAGGAAAGGCATGGCATGGAATGGAAAGGCAGGTCATGGAAAGTGAAGGCATGGGAAGGAAAGCATGACATGTAATGGAAAGGCATGGAAATGCAAGGCAAGGCATGGAGTGGAAAGGCATGAAAAGGTATGGCATGGTATGGGTATATTTTAAGACATGGTATGGAATGGAAAGGTAAGGCATGGCATGGGTATATTTTAAGGAAGGGTATATCTTAACAACATTCCAAATATTTTAACGACTGTCAAAATGAAGCCAAAACTATTCCTTTTACATACCTATGGTCATTCAAGTAGACCATCGGGATAACCATCAACCCAATTGGAAATTCAATGCCTTCAGAGTATGTTACTAATCGCATGAGGGTCTGCTTTCCCTCTAAGCATCATGCCAACCAATAATCAGTGCCCCATTCATTATCTCTTGGTGAAACCATTGCGTATTTGTGCTCTGCAAAAAATGGAGTGTCAAAATGTGAGTCCACTTAATGACCAAAGAATTAAAATTAATTCTAGTTATTCAAAATTTAATAGAAGGTTTCAACGAACCTGGTAGTACGAGATCTGAGACATGATCATAATCTACTGAAATATTCGATTGGCCCTCCTCCAATTGGGATAATTCCATAGTTATACATTGACCAATGGAGAGTGATACACTATCCCATCTATCAACCCAATCTGTCGATTCACAATCATCCCATTCATTACTACTACATGGACAACAGAAGCAAGAGATTTTTCTCGTCCATATTTCAACTATTGCATTGTCTAATGTTCTAACTAAATGAAATCCATGAGTTCCCTGGATTGTTTTTCATTCGTACCACTGTGATCAATATACATCGAACACCTCCCAAAAATATCTATGTACATTTCCTTTGTTGTGTGATTGGTCTGTACGGGTTCCTGTTACCTCTCCCATTACTGAAGAACACCATTCAATAATGGATTTAACATCTCGAATAAGGGAAGTAGTTGTGAACTTAATTTATTTCCTATGTTATTCTCTTTTTATGCATGTACCTACTCCATCATTCTCCCCTTTCTCGTGCCCAGACTCAAAATAGTTCAAAATGTGTGATACCTTTAGTTTTTTGTGTGACATACACAACCATTGAAATCCACAAACATTTTTTAACTGGCCTACGTAAACAACTAACCAAATCCAATGTTGATCCATCTGTATGTTATTCTCCTTAAGGTGATTGTAGAAAAATTGAATTTTTTTTGTGTGTGTAGGCTAAGTCATGGCACCGATAATCTCTTATGTAGAAGTGATACACTTCCAATATAACTCTATTTTTTTCATTACTATTCGGTCCATGCCTGTATGTGATATGTACCATTATGTTGTCCTACTCTAAGTGATAATATTGGCTTTGAATCTCATTTTATGGTTCAAGGGTGTATTTC
>JZKD02S1979824.1:377911-403004 GCA_000966675.3 Picea glauca
AGACAAATAGGGGGAATAGCGATTTAAATAGGGGCATAAAGAGTGAGAGTGACACTAACAACAAGGAGAGAGATAAAGGGATGAAGAGAGGTGAAAGAGAGAGGAGAGTGAGGGAAAAATGGGTAGAGAGAGAGAGAGAGAGAGAGAGAGAGAGAGAGAGAGAGAGAGAGAGAGAGAGAGAGAGAGAGATTGAGAGAGGGTGTGAGAGTCTGAGACATGTCAAGGTAAGGTCTAGCTATAGGTATTTCCATTTACCATGTATAGGAGTGTGAGGGAGAGAGAGAGAGACAGATAGGGGTAGATATGGAGAGTGAGAGTGAGATAGAAAGGGGTGGGTAGATGTAGGAGAGGGAGGACCGAGATAGAGAAGGAAATTATTTCTAGGAGCATGTGCACGTAACCAGAGCATGTGCGTGCTCTTAGAGCACGTGCACACTAGTTTGGATTCAATTTTTTTGGGTGGGATTGACAAGGTGTATGTTGACTTGGTTGGCTCAGATTTAGGTTCGGGATGAAAAACCTAGTGGTTCAGTCTGCAAATTGATAAAAACCTCCATTTTTGTGAATACCCCTCTATATCTCTGTATTTGACATTATTTTTCTATAGTCTAAGCAATTCAGTTGTTGATGAAACTATAAACATAGATCGATTCAGCTATGCAAATTTCACACACACACACACATATATATATTTTTAAAATTAATATTGTTTACTATTTTTGTCTTCACATATATAGAAATCCTAGAATACATACCTCTCTTATTTCTTCTATAAATTTTTCTCGGCTTTACCATTTATCAAATGATTTATATGCAACACTAGAGGATATCGATACCTACTATCTGAGAAAATGGTTTTGATCATGTTAATACCCTTTTATCCTGCATGAACAAAAGACATTATAATTTCAGGCATATGTTGACTTTGATAATTTAAAAAAATATAAAATTGATATTAAAATTTCCAAAAAATACATGACACAAGAAAAACGGGTTCTCTACAAGTATGAAAGTTTTTGGAATGAAATTATATGTTAAGACACTCAACACCTGCACAAATGAAAACATATACCTTATATGTTTTTGGAAAATTAAGAAACCATTGTTAGAAAAAATCAAATTTGACCTAGTTATTCACAATGTCTATGAATAAAAGTTGTATATTCAGAAAGCTAATTCAACTTTCTACGTTTCATCATGTTACACCATATTCAAATTCATTATAAAAGTACATTGAATAATCCATCCAAGTTAACATATTGCTTTTTTTCTAGGTTTGCATTGCCACTAACGTGTCATGAGAGATCATCATTAACTTGCACTCACCCCTTCCTATATGTGGATGTGTAACAGTTACAGTGTGGACAAAATTTGACCACATAAAAATCATGTCAGTTATGATTTTGTCCAAATAAAGTATGACAATTATATTTTGGATAAACTTTGACCATATCAAAATCTTGTCAGTTACAATTTTGTCTAAATAAAGTATGTGGACGCATGAATATTACATTGTGGAAGTAATTTGACTAAATAAATGGACCAAGTCTTCCTACGACAGTGCTCCAAATTATCTGAGCATATTCTAAAGAATGGCGCAATAATTTCATTCTGGTCTACAACAAATTTACTGTGAAGATAGAACCAGAGAGAAAGACTCAAGTCACAAGTATTCATCCTGTCGCGCTCATCCAGTAGTGTGCTTACTGAATCGCCCCATCAGACTGTAAGTGCCCTTGGTGACTCATTTTTTCGCATTCTACTTTGGACTTCATCTCATCACACTCCACTACACCATTCTTCGCACTGGCTCAAAGCTTCATGCATATTTTCATCTGTGCAATATTCCACACGCTATGTCGCAGTTCACTCTGTCACTTTTCACTTTCTTAAAACATCATCGTGTTGTGGCATAAACATCCATTGAGTCATTATGCGATTGTGGACAAGGGAATTTGTCGCATTCCACTTCACTTCTGAACTAAGTCGTAGGTTATCCTTCTATTCTATGTGCACTCCTGGAAGACTCAATCACTTATGTGATTTATTTTGCGTCATTGATCCCTTCATCCTTCAACCCTTCGATGCACTTCTATTTTCAACCTTTAATTATTTGTTCTAGGAGTTCCATTTCATTTGGATCTACAATAGTACAATATAAATTATCCTTCTGCACACTTCCTCTACAAGCCTTTCGCGTACTTCCTCTAATTGTGCACTATACTGTCTGTGTGCACTCCACACTCTTCCTCTACCTATGCGACATGTTGAAATCAATGAAAAAATAAATAAAACAACTCCCCCTTTGTCATTGATGGCAAATTTTATTGTCTAGGTTCTCCCCATGTCAGTGTGTTCCTCTGGCCTTCACTCTCCCTTGCCATATGATCCTCTTTGTCATAGTTATATATTTCTATGGCCCTCACTCCCCCTTGTTGTATGATCCTCTTTGTTGTAGCTGTATTTTTATCCCCATTTGACATCAATGACAAAGGGAACTATCCTTCTAACTGCACACATCACTAGAGTGACTCCCCCTATCAGAATGTTGTACTTCCTGCTACTCAATTCATTGCATTACTCCCCCTCAGGCTAGAAAGGTATTTCGGTAGCCTCTAACTTGTCATGAATATTTATTGACATGAATGAGGAGTGGGAAGTACTCCCAAATTATCTATGAGGTACTCAAAGGAGTCCCTAGGTAATGGATTGGTAAATATATCTGCAATCTTCTCTTTGGAAGAAAGATATTCTAATTCAACCACCTGATCCTAACCCTGTTATCTGAGAAAGTAATACTTGATGGGTATATTCTTATTTTTATAGTGTTGAATAGGATTTTTGGAGAGATTAATAGCACTTGTATTGTCACACATGATAGAAACACGTTTATCACAAGGAACTTGAATATAATTGAGATTGGTATTTATCCACAACACTTGCATACAATAGGATGCTGCAGCTATATGCTCTGCTTCAACTGTAGAGAGATAAATAGAAGTATGTTTGTTACTGAGAAAAGATACTAAACAACTACCAAGGAATAATTGACCTCCACTAGTTCTTTTTCTATCATCAATACTTCTTGCCCAATATGCATCTGTATAAGATCTAAGAATTAGGTCTGTGTTTTTTGGATACCACAATCCATAATCAAAAGTGCCTTGCAAGTACTTGAATACTCTTTTGAATGAAAGAACATGAGTTTCCTTGGAATTGGAATGAAACCTTCCTACCAAACCAACAACTTGCATGATTGTTACACACCTATTTGTCACACTTAAGTGAGGGAGTGTTTTTCATGATCCCTAGACATGTTGGGAGATAAATTTATCATATGAAGGTAAAAATACTATGTGCATATGTATTATTCTTTTTTATTGAAAAAATGAAATTAATTTTGTGTGAGAATCCACCTCACATCTAGTTTTCTAATATCAAGGAGAAGTTGAAAGTCTCATGTATGGTTGAGAGATTTTATCAAACCAATATCCTAATTTGATGGATCTCGAGAGATATTTCCTCCCTAAAATCCTTGAGAGATATTTTCTCCCTAAAACTCCTTCAGGGATAGTTTTTCCCTAAAAATCCTAGAGATCCCAATTTAGTGGATCTAGTGAGTGATATTCTCCTTGGATTTTTAAGTTAGTTTTCAAATGGAAAATTATTTAAATCCCTTATGTGAAATCTTAGGGGGGGGTGGGAACTGTTATAAAAACAGGATCGCAGAGAAATAAAATAAAACAAATGTGGAAATAAAACACAAAAGATACATAATACAATAGAGACACAGATATACTTGTTTTACCCAGTGTGGGCTACGTCCACTAGAGAAATTTCCAGGTCCTTCCTTATTATTATCTAGGAAAATGAAGGGATACAACCTACAACACACCCATTGTAACTTCCTCTTCTTTATCTCATAGTATCCTCTCTTAGAATACAATATTCGCGATAATACATAGCCATAATACAATTCTCCCATAAAAGAGGGTTGCCTTCTGGGGAAAAAAACCCTAAAAAATAACTTCTACCATCAGATCTATGACCTTATAATGAATGGTCCATATTGATTAAAAAATTAAAATTGTTGAACAGGAAATTTTTCCAAATATTTTTTTTTGGGGGGTGCCCCCCGAAAACCCCCGCAGAGGGGGGGGGGGGGGGTATACAAAAAATTTCATCCCCCCCCCCCTTCCCCTAGACCCCCCTGGTGACAAGTTTGGGGGGAAATCCCCCCGACACCCCCCGTTAGGGAATGGAGCCAAGCATGTCTGAAACAAACATCTGAATCAGGAAGATAATCAGGCTCCGTAATCAATAGGAACTAGGGAATATCATACCTTTGATCTTGTGACATTAAAGAGGAGAGGTTAGTTCATAGCATCATACCTATCAACTGTTAATGAAAGAAGGGGATTGAAAGGAGAGCTTGGAGGAATTGCTACAACATCATCATTAAGGTTGTAAATCTTCCATTTCTTTCCACTTTTAATATATAAATTGGCCTATTTCTCTTAATGTGTACATTGTTCATTTCATAAATGATTATCTTTGTATTGTTTAAATCCAACATAGATAAATATACTTTCGTCTGACAATATATAATAGAATACGAGGATTGTCTCCTCCCTTGCAGGAGGGATACTTCCATACTCGAAGCTTGGAGATCAAGTTCAACATTTGGAGAAATGAGGAAAACCTACGGGAAAGAGGTAAGACATCTATCTTTTCCTTTTT
The DNA here is from genome assembly GCA_000966675.3 of Picea glauca. Lineage (NCBI taxonomy): Eukaryota > Viridiplantae > Streptophyta > Pinopsida > Pinales > Pinaceae > Picea > Picea glauca. The sequence continues at coordinate 382,652 of JZKD02S1979824.1, forward strand.
TTCTCTCTCTCTCTCTCTCTTCTAATTTCATTAGTGAAAATATAAATTAGTCTTAAGGGGAAGTTAGTGTCCACTTGTTTTCCTTCTATCTTGGATCGAAGGAAACCATATCCAAGGGGGGTTTCACCTATCCACATAGGGAAATTTACCACAACAATGATGTCAGGCCTTGAAGCTGTGAGATAAATTAAACTTCCTATCATGGACCTTTACATGGTTTGATATATTTTTGGAGCATCATTCCCATTGCTGAGTTTGCAAATACTAGTCATGGGAGTGCTTACTGGTGCACAATTTTCCATGCCAAAATTCTTCAACATTTCATTGGTATATTTTCTTTGGGAAATAAAAAATTAATTTTCTGATTGATGAATCTGTAAGCCATGAAATAAGGAGAGTTATCCTAACATGGACATCTCAAACTATTGTTGCATTGCAACTACAAACTTCTTATGGATTAGTTCAATGCTACTACCAAAAATAATATAATCAAAATATACTACAATAATTAATAGGTCATTACCTTCATCCTTGATTTATAAGTTTCTATCAATGTTTTCCTTTTTAAAACCTTGCTAGTGTAGATACTTGTCGAGCCTATAATACCAAGCTCTTAGAGACTATTTTATCCCATACATGGATTTCTTTAAACAAAAAACATAATCCTTTTTGTGAGTTAGTATAAAACCTTCTGGTTGCTCCACATAAACTTCTTCCTCAAGATCACCATTCAAAAATGTTGATTTAGCATCCATCTGGTAGACTTTGAATTTTTTGTAGCATGCAAAAGACAAAAAAATCATGATAGGTTCAATTCTTGCAACAAGGGAAAATTTTTCTTCAAAGTCCACTCCTTTGATTTGAGCATACCCTTTGCATAGAAATTTGGCCTTGTTTCTGACTATCTATCCATCTTAATTTAATATGTTTCTCTATACCCATTTAGTACCAATTTCATTCTTGTCATTTGGTCTTGGGACAAGATCACGTGTCTTTTTTTTCTCTATTTTGTCTAGTTATTCATTCATGGCTTTAACCCAATGGTCAATATGACTTGATTGCACAAAATTTTTGGGTTCAATCATGGACAATAGAGAAAAATTTGCAGAGGCAAATGTATCTATAAGTTTTCTTCTAGTTTGTACACCTATTTCCTTATTTCTAAGAATATGACTTTCTGGATGATGTTTTTGAACATACCTTGATGGGGTCTTTGGATGTGATATTTCCATTCTGTCCTCTTCTTATGAATCCTCTGTTTCCTGATCCTCATTCATGCTGTCATCTTGTGGCTCATCATGATGTTGGTGTCTCACTGGATGAAATGGTCCTTCATCTTCCTTTACATCTATACTTTCAAATATCTTGTGGATTCTTTTGTTGTAGCACTTGTATCCTTTACTTCTGGAGGAGTATCCTAACATGATACTTTCATCAACTCTAGTGTCAAAATTTCCTAAGTTGTCCTCATTTATTTTAATGCAACATTTTCTAATAAATCTTTTGAAGTGCTTTATTGATGCTGGTCTGCCATGGCATAGTTTATAGGGGGTTTTATCACTGTTTACTCTTATGTGCGCCTTATTGAGAATGTTGACAACAATTTGAATAGAATCTACCCAAAAGTTTTTGTGTTCTTTTGATTCATCAAGAATTTCTCTGAACATTTATTGAACTCTTTTGTTCATCCTTTCCACTATTCCATTCTGCTGAGGGGTTTTGGAAATAGAAAACTATCTCTTGATCCCATATTTTTCAAATAAATTGTTGAATTCATCATACATGAATTATCCTCCTCTGTCTGACCTTAGGAATTTGATTTTTAATTCCATTTCATTTTCTACCCGCGCTTTGAAGATTTTGAATTTTTCAAAATCCTCAAATTTATGCCTCAACAATCCAACCCAAGCCATTCTGACATAGTCATCAATTAACAAAATGAAATAGATTTCACCTCGAGGAGATTTTTTACTCGTAGGGCCACAAATATTTGTATGAATCAACTCAATAGGTTGAGTGATGGAGTGTTGTCTAGCCTTGAATTGAACTCTTGATTTCTTTCCAAACTAACATGACTTGCATATAGTGTTCTTAGGTTTGAAGATCTTAGGCATATCTCTCACATAATATTTTATTCCTATCTTAACAAGATGATTAAAACTAAGATGACCTATTCTTTTATGCCAAATACATCTCTCATTAGTTTTACCATTGGAACATTTTTCTTTACCTTCTTCTAGAAGATACACATTCCCTGAAGTTCTAACAGCCTTAAAAACCATCTTCCTTGTATTCACATCCATTACCTTACAACCTTTTGAATTAAAAGGAACATTGTGTCCTTGGTCACACATTTGATTTACACTTAATAATTTATGTTGTAGATCATCAACATACAACACATTCTATGGTTTGGTATTTCCCTTTTTATCTTCATCTAATACAACAATTCCTTTTCCTCTGATTCTCTCCAAAGCATTGTCTCCAAAAGTGACATTACCACATTTTTCTTCAGCTAAGAATTCAAACTTACTTTTGTCTCCTGTCATGTGCTTGGAGCAACTAGTGTCAATGTAACATTGATTTTCTTGATTTTTGGCATATAGAGCTAGTCCACAATTTTCTTTAGTTTTATTTTTCTTCCTCCAAATATTGGTAAAATATTTGTGCCTATCTTGTTTAAATATAGGAAGAAACTTTCTTCTTCATTCACTTTCCTTGTGTACAAAATTATTGCATATGTGGCATTCAAGGTCATTTAGTAAAGGAGAGAAGGAATTATTGAAAGAATTTTGAACCATAGCCTTTTGAGGTATGTTGAATCTCTTTTCTATACTTCTCTTATATATAAAAAAATTTCAAATTACAACCACATGTCCAAAGTTTCCACAAGAGAAACAACATGCATAGAAAAAATTTGGATTCCTTGAAAAAACCTTGCAGGGATTGGTCTTTGTCTACCAACTTGATCATATTCAGAAACTTGTTGCTTCCTTGCTTCATATTTGGGATTATTCAGTTTTGACTGCTTATTATTTTCATCTTTTTTTGGTTAGGCTAATTGTTGTTTCCCTTGAGAGCATTTGCATAGCTTGTAGGCTTCTCATTGGTTTTCATGCTGGTGCTTGACTCACCTTTTAATTTTTTTATACTTTCCTTATATCCCAACCCTGTCTTGTTATATGGTGATCTCTGATTGCTTGTAATGTTATATATAGTTTTAAATCCTTTCATGAATTTTATTTGAGTCTTGAATTTCTGTATATTTTTTGAAGGAAACTGTTTCTTCTTCTATTTTTTCACAGATATTCTCCTTTTATTTTATTTGATTTATCAATACTTCTTCCTTTCTTTTGGATTCTTCTAGCTAAATTTTTAAGATGACCATTTCTTCATTGACCTGATTGAATCTGTCTTTGTAGACCTACAATTGTTCTTTTTATTGAGCTAGGAGATTTCCTCTAGAGCACTAATGAGTTCTGATGAATCATGATATTGAGATGTTGATGATTTGACTAATGCTTTGAAAACTGTGTCCTTTATATATGGTTTTTCTTTCCTAGTTCTCATCTCATAAGAAGTCAGAATTCCATGGAGAATATCCGTAGTCAGTTTGTCTAGTTCATGCATTTCTTCTATAGTTGATACCTTTGCATCAAGTCTCGGGGGAAGAGATCTCAGTACCTTCTGAACTACCATAGCTTCTTTAATTTCCTCTCCTAGCCCTTTCATGGTGTTTACAATATTATCCACTCTGAGAAAGAATCCTGCAATATTTTCATCTTCACTCATTCTTAGGATTTTAAACTACATTTTGTGAGCTTGAATTTTGACCAACTTTACTTTCTCGTCTCCTTCATAACTTCTTACCAGTTTGTCCCATATTTCCTTTTCCGATTTGAAATGCATCACTTTAACAAATTATGTTTCTGCAAGTCCTCCTCCAACTCCAACACCTACTCCTCATCAATAAAGAAATCCAATCAATAATTGGTGCGCTCGCTGTGTGTGTTGAATAATATTCATAAATTTTGAATTACTATAGCAATATTTCTTACCACCTTCATTAGTTGGAAGAGTAGTTCTTCCAGACTTCCATACCAAGAGACATCAATTAGGTCTTCATTGTGATTTTCCAAAATGCAAAATTTGTTCCATTGAACATAGGAGTTATGGTTGAAAAAGAATATTTATTGTCCATACTTTTTATGTGATCTTCCTTCCAACTGTTAGACTGTAAATGAAGGGACTTTTGCTTTGATACCAATTGTCGATACTCAAAACAATACTTAGCGCCGTGGGGGAGGGGGAGACGGGGATGAAAAATACTGCATTAACCTTCTGTATTTTTCTTTCCTTTCAACCAATTAAGTTATTTAGAAATGCACACTTAATGACAGATATAAGAAGAAATAAAAATTGTCATCTAAATGATTTAGAAGTGCGCACTTAATGAAAGATACAAGCAAAAATCAAATCAAAATAGTCAACAAAATAGACAAATATTTTTACGTGTAAACCCAATGCGGGAAAAAACCACATAATATCTTCTTTATGTTTTTCTGCAAGCACCAACTTACAATTTATGATTTTTATCTCATCAGGAACCCACCTTTGATAGACTGATGCAGCCGCACTCCTCGGAGCACGTCCTCTCTCACAGGATCTTCTTCTTCACACGGCCCGAAGAACTCAAGCGTTCTTCTGATTCCCTATCAAGAAATTTTCTTACACACAAAAACTCTTCAAAAGGTCTCCCTTAATGATCGGGAAATCGGACTTCGCGATTTCACGAATCCTATGGTCGTGTGTTTTGTGCCTCAGAATACCTTGAAACCCGATGGGTAAATGTCAACACTTTCCTGTTCCTATCGGGAATCCTCCCGTCGGGATTTCGACACTTATGATGTTGAAATCAACTTGCCTCATTGAACCCCGAATCCCGATATGTCGATACACCGATGTGGTACGACACTTGTCCACCCCTTTGACACTTGTGGCCCACGATCCCTTCACAATCGAGAAATCACGGTTTGGAGTATCGCGATTTTCAAACGGACTTTTTCACGGAACTTTATAAGTCTCGAACACCGATGTGGGGTGACACCTGTCCTCCACTCAAGCGCTTGTAGTTATTTGGGCGTCGCGTTTCAGAGTTTCGTGACCCCTCTTGCAATCATCTTCGCGTCACCAAGAATCCCGATACACCGATTCCCGATGCACGTGAGAACTAACTCCTCCACGTCACTGTCCCTTCATCGCTCTATCAGACATCGCGCGATCATGATTTCTGATGTTGTGATTTCTTCACTCCTGGAGTTCCCGATGACTTCAATATCCCAATGATTCCTTCGGGACTTCTCCTCTACTCACTAGGGCTTAACCCCATTGCAACTCCTGCTAAATCTGATGGTTGATGGGAAATTAATTACTGATCCGACGGCTCGCCAACTTCCAAGCTCGAACTTTGGATGTGGCTGTAAGCTTCTCGTTACTGTGTTGGATCTGACGTTTTGCGGGATTTTCATGAGTTCCCTCCACAGGATCTTGTCCATCGCTTCTTCCTCCTTGAGGATTTCCTTGATGCGAAACCTCTTGTGTAGTCCTCCAACAGATTTGAAGGCTCTACTCCTCATGAGTTTTTTTTCCCAGCTTCTCAGTCTCTTAGAAATGGGAACCCTTTTCTCACACTCCTTGTGGCAACTCTGCAAACACTTCAAGTGTTCAGCCTTCTCCGACTCTGCGCACACCTGCAACAATAGTCTTTCGATGCTTTGCTCAGAATCACAACTCTGAGGCTTAGACTGGCCTGTGCACTCCTTGCACAGATCCTGTAACCCAATTTCACTCCTGGGTGAACGAGAATCAAAGTTATCCCTATTTGAACCCTTTGTCAACTCACTCCTTGCAGACAATTCGACTGCACTCGTTACAGGAATCTTTGGCTCAATTAGAGAAACAATTGAAACTCATTTCTTCTTCCTCTTAGACTTCAATTCATACATGAAATCACATACACAACATATAAAAGCAAATGTATGATAGGAAGCAAACATTCATGAGAATATCAACATCAAATACACAGAGAATAACACAAACCATGAATTTGAATCAGAACTTCCTCTATTAATTCAAATGCCTGTACATGGGTGTCTCTTACATAGCTCTCTGCTTCTTGTTGCTCAAATGATTCTTCACGATAATATTACAATGTATAAGGAGGGTGTCTATATCCCGTTTCCCTCTTGGACTCTAAAGCTATCAAATCTAAAATTAAATTCCTATCTACCAACATTAACTATATTAAATGACGACTATCTACTTAAGGACGAGAGCTATCCACTCAAGGTCCATTTACAATATAAAAAGGCACCTCTTCTTAAATGACTCATTTAAGATTTGTGCAACAGTCCCAAATCATTTTCAAAATTTGTGCTGGCTTGTCCAGCTGTCCTTTGCTTCCGCGCTGGCTCGCTTGATGAGTCGGTGATGCTCTTGCATCATACTCCTCGGCTTGAAAACTTTCATGGGATCTTGTCCATGAGCTCCTGCACGGTTTGTCCATGCTTTTGTATCACTGCTTCTCTCTCCCAGCTGGCATCTTCCACTGGGTGGCCCTTCCATTTGACCAGATACTCATAGTATTCTTTCCTTCGGGTCTTCTTACCCACTCTCTTGTCCAGTATGCATTCCATCTGTGGATTTTCTGCAACTGGCAATTGCTTCATCCACTGGATCGCTGGATGCCTATCTCCAGTCTCTGCTTCTCCAGCCTTGTATGGGTATAAATCTAAGATGTTGAATATCAGAGATATTTCGATGCCATCCGACAACTCGATCTCATAAGCATTTTCTTCGAATTTTCTCAAGACCTTGCATGGCCCAATTTTCTTCATCTTTAATTTGGTGTATGTTCCTCTTGAAAACCTTTCTTTCCTTAAGTGTGCCAGAACTAGATCACCAACTTCAAACTAAAGTTGTCTCCGATGCTTATCTGCTTTGCGTTTATACTCCCGACTCGATTCCAGCAACCGCTCCTTCACCCTGCTGTGAAGTTCTTTCATCGCCTCAGCAAACTCTTCTGCACTAGCGCTGCTAGTAGCAGTTTGTTATGAAACCCTCAGTTCAGAAACTCCTCTCAGCTGCATCCCATAGAAAACTTGAAATGGAATTTTTTCTGTGCTTCGATTCACCGAATCATTGTACATGAACTCTGCCTGTGGTAATATGTTGTCCCAACTGCTGTGGTGTTCTGTCACCAAGATTTTCAGCAAGTCTCCCAGACTTCTATTCACCACATTTGTTTGTCCATCTGTCTGAGGATGATAAGCAGAACTAAACGCCAAGTTAGTCCCCAGCTTCTTCCATAAGGTCCTCCAAAAATTCCCTATGAATTTAGTGTCTCTGTCTGAAACTATACTTTTCGGCAGCCCATGAAGTCGAATGACCTCCTTGAAGAACAGATTTGCGATGTGAGTCGCATCGCTAGTTTTCTGGCATGGGATGAAATGTTCCATATTTGAAAACCTATCTACTACCACAAAGACTGAATCCGATCCTCTTTTCATCCTTGGCAATCCCAATACAAAATCCATGTTGATCGCCTCCCATGGCCTCTCTGGTATGGGCAATGGCTGATAAAATCGTGCATTATGCTTTCTCCCCTTTGAATGCTGGAAAATTCGACATCTTTCAGTGAATCTCTTGAAATCTGCTCGCATTCTCGGCCAAAAGTATGACTCATTCAACTTCTTGAATGTTTTGTCATGGCCAAAATGTCTTGCTAATCCACCACTGTGCTTCTCCTTCAACAAATTCTCCCTCATGGAGCATTTCATAATACACAGTTGATTGCCTCTGAACAAAAACCCTTCCTGGATCATATAATCTATCCAAGGGCTTCTGTCTCTGAGAACTGGATTCTCAACTGCTTCATATGCTTCTGTAAAATCTGCATCACCTACGTACATGTCCTTGAGGTTTTCAAAACCCAATGCTTTGACTCGGAATTCCTGCAACAACAAACACTTCCTACTCAAAGAATCAACCACTTTGTTAGCAATACCAGAAATATGCTTAATCACAAATGTGAAATTATGCATATACTTTACCCATTTTTCATGTTTCTGATTCAACTTTTCCTGTTGAGTCACAAACTGCAATGCATGGTTATCACTGTACAATACAAATTCTTTCGGGATCAAGTAATGCCTCCACTTCTTCAGTGCCTGTATGATAGCTTAAAATTCTTTATCATACGTGGAGTATTTCAGTTTTGCCTCATTCAGATTCTCGCTGAAATATGCAATTGGTCTATCCTCCTGACTCAAGACCGCTCCTATGGCAAACCCGCTTGCGTCACATTTCACCTGAAATGTCTTCAGGAAATCCGGTAATACCAAAACTGGTTGTTCCGTGATCTTCCGCTTCAACAGATTGAAGCTCTTCTCAGCCTCTGCTATCCAATGATGAGACTTATGCTGCTTCTTCACTGTGTCCATCATCGCTGCGCTAATCCCACTAAAATTTCTGATGAATTTTTGGTAGAAACTAGTTAAAACATGAAAAATTCTCACCTCGAATACATTCTTCGGTGATGGCCAATTCTTGATCACTTCTACCTTATCCGGATCCATCCTCAAATCATTCGCTGAAATAACAAACCCCAAATAAATGAGCTATGTCTTCATAAATGAGGACTTCCTTATGTTAATTAATAGCTTCTCCTGCTGTAGCTTTTGCATCACTGTAGCCAAATGCTTCAAGTGCTCTACTCTTGTCTTGCTGAAAATCAGTATATCATCCAGATATACGATGAAAAATTTCCCAATGAAATCCTTCAAGACTTCATTCATCAACCTCATAAAGGTACTCGATGCATTCATCAAGCCAAATGGCATGACAAGCCATTCATACAGTCCTTCATTGGTCTTGAAGGCTGTCTTCCACTCATCGCCTTCTCTCATGCGAATCTGGTGATATCCGCTTTTCAAATCAATCTTTGAAAAATACTTTGCCCCACTTAGGCAATCCATCAGATCATCCATTCTTGGCAATGGGAACCTGTACCTAATGGTTATTTTGTTGATCTCTCTTGAGTCGGTGCACATTCTCCAACCTCTATATTTCTTCAGACTGAGTACCGTTGGAACAACACATGGACCAAGCTTTCCCTCTTGCAATGATCTTCGCGTCACCAAGAATCTCGATACACCGATTCCTGATGCACGTGAGAACTAACTACTCCACGTCACTGTCCCTTCATCGCTCTATCGGACATCGCGTGATCGTAATTCGTGATGCTATGATTTCTTCACTCCTGGAGTTATCGATGACTTCAATATCTCGATGATTCCTCCGAGACTTCTCCTCTACTCACTAGGGCTTAACCCCATTGCAACTCTTGCTAAATCTGATGGTTGATGGGAAATTAATTACTGATCCGACAGCTCGCCAACTTCCGAGCTCGAACTCCGGATGTGGCCGTAACCTTTTCATTACTGTGTCGGATCTGACGGTTTGCAGGATTTTCACGAGTTCCCTCCACAAGATCTTGTCCATCGCTTCTTCCCCCTTGAGGATTTCCTTTATGCGAAACCTCCTGTGCGGTCCTCCAACAGATTTGAAGGCTCTACTCCTCTTGATTTTTTTTTCCCAGCTTCTCAGTCTCTTAGAAATGGGAACCCTTTGCTCGCACTCCTTGTGGCAACTCTGCAAACACTTCAAGTGTTCAACCTTCCATGACTCTGCGCACACCTGCAGCAGTAGTCTTTCGATGCTTTTCTCAGAATCACAACTCTGAGTCTTAGACTGGCCTGTGCACTCCTTTCACGGCTCCTGTAACCCAATTTCACTACTGGATGAATGAGAATCAAAGTTATCCCTATTTGAACCCTTTGTCAATGCACTCCTTGCGGACAATTCGACTGCACTCCTTGCAGGAATCTCTAGCTCAATTAGAGAAACAATTGAAACTCATTTCTTCTTCATCTCAGACTTCAATTCATACATGAAATCACATACACAGCATATAAAAGAAAATGTATGATAGGAAGCAAAAATTCATGAGCATATCAACATCAAATACACAGAGAATAACACAAACCATGAATCTGAATCATAACTTCCTCTATTAATTCAAATGCATGTACATGTGTGTCTCTTACACAACTCTCTGCTTCTTGTTGCTCAAATGCTTCTTCATGATAATATTACAATGTACAAGGAGGGTGTCTATATCCCATTTCCCTCTTGGACTCTAAAGCTATCAAATCTAAAATTAAATTCCTATCTACCAGCATTAACTATATTAAATGACGACTATCTACTTAAGGATGAGAGCTATCCGCTCAAGGTCCATTTACAATATAAAAGGCGCCTCTTCTTAAATGACTCATTTAAGATTCGCGCAATAGTCCCAAAGCATTTTCAAAATTTGTGCTGGCTTTTCCAATTGTCCTTCGCTTCCGCGCTGGCTCGCTTGATGAGTCGGTGATGCTCCTGCATCACAGATAATGAGGAAACCAATCCTGTCAGGAATGAACCCATCATAGATAATGAGGAAACCAATACTCTTAGGCACCAACCTGTTACAAATAATGAGGAAAATAGTCCTCAATGAGCTTCGACTCACCCTAGCATCACTCCGCCACCTTAAACTCAAATATTTTTATTACATCACTAAATATTTCAACACATTCTAATAAATTTACATTTATGTTCTGATGAATTGTTACAACATCATCTTCCACCTCACTTCACTCACTTGTCCACAATCAGAGCACATCCATACTTATACTAAATTTATTGAGTTCACCTTTCCATATGTGGACGTGCAACAATTACAATATCGATAAACTTTGACCACATAAAAATCCTGTCAGTTACATTTTTTTCCAAGTAAAGTATGATAGTTATATTGTGGGCAAAATTTTACCATATCAAAATCTTCTTAGTTACAATTTTGTCTAAATAAAGTATGTGGATGCATGATTATTATATTGTGGAAAAAATTTGACTAAATAAAATGGACCAAGTCTTCCTACGACAATGCTCCATATTATCTGAGCATATCTTGAATAATGACGAAATAATTTCATTCTGGTATACAAAGCATCTACTACATAGATAGAACCAGAGAGAAAGACTTAAGTCACAAGTATTCATCTTGTCACATGCATACTACATTTTTCTTACTAAATCTCCCCACAAGACTGTAAGTTCCCCTGGTGAATCGTTCTCTCGCATTATACTTCAGACTTCATCTCATCACACTTCACTACACCATTCGTCACACTGGCTCAAGGAGCCCTACAAATTTTCATCTGATCAATATTATGCACACTCCATCACAGTTCACTTTGTCACTTGTCACTTTCTTAAAACATCATCACACTGCGGCATAAACATCCAACTTTACTTTCTTGTCTCCTTCATAACTGCTTACCAGTTTGTCCCATATTTCCTTTGCCGATTTGAAAAGAATCACTTTAACAAATTATGTTTCTACAAGTCCTCCTTGAATAATATTCATAACTTTTGAATTACTATAGTAGTATTTCTTACCACCTTCATTAGTGGGAAGATTAGTTCTGCCAGACTTCCATACCAAGAGACATCAATTAGGTCTTCAGTCTGATTTTCCAAAATGCAAAATTTGTTCCATTGAACATAGGAGTTATGGTTGAAAAAGAATATTTATTGTCCATACTTTTTATGTAATCTTCCTTCCAGCCGTTAGACTGTAACTGAAGGGACCTGCGCTTTGATACCAATTGTTGATACTCAAAACAATACTTAGTGCGGGGGGGGGGAGGGGGATGAAAAATACTGCATTAACCTTCTGTATTTTTCTTTCCTTTCAACCAATTGAGTTATTTAGAAATGCACACTTAATGAAAGACATAATAAGAAATCAAAATTGTCATCTAAATGATTTAGAAGTGCACACTTAATGGAATATACAAGAAAAAATCAAATGAAAATAGTCAACAAAATAGACAAATATTTTAACGTGGAAACCCAATGCAGGAAAAAACCACATAACATCTTCTTTATGTTTTTCTGCAAGCACCAACTTACAATTTATGATTTCTACCTCATCAGGAACCCACCTTTGACAAACAATGAGGAAACCAATCCTCTCAAGAATGAACCCATCATAGATAATGAGGAAACCAATACTCTGTTGGCAACAATACTATAATTGTTACTTTTATTATATCAATTAAATGATCTACATAACTGCCTACAGAGGGTCATGCCATTTTATTACTCTTCGTGAGCAGTTTCGAAAGGACAGTTGCAAGTTGTCACTTTTCCATTTTTCCTATTCATGCTTTGTTTTCATGACTGAAAGCATGAAAACTTGCGAGTGTGATTACCATTGTGTTTTAAGATTTCATTGAAGGCAAATTGTTGATATAATATTTTATGGAGTTTTGATTCCTTGCCATGAAGATTTTACTCTCTTAGTTTTTAATCCTTTCAATTCTAAGCATGCCTAAGAGATTGATGGTTTTATGAACAAAATACCCCCACCATTTGACTTTTGTATGGTTTTGGTCTGATTCTTGGCTATGTTTTTTTTTTTACAAAACTTTTGATTTTTAACTTACCCAAACTTTGTAATCAAACTCATGATAAGTGCACTCATCTTCATTTTAATGTTTTGGTCCTAGCTCGTATAGAAGGAAAAGGTGGCATACAACTTGCAGACTTCCATTATCTCTTGGGATGGCCTTGGGTTTTGCAAACCTCTTCACATGCATTTTAATTAAACGACTATCCCATCATATGAGTCTTTACATCGTTCATTGTTGGGCTTGGGGTTATGGCTCTGTTTTGTTTTCACAAACCCTACCTGTATGCAGTGTTTGTTTGATTACCCTCCCATATAGTATGGCTCCTATTGTAAGAATTGAACCAAATGGTATCCAAACCCTGCTCTCATATGACGATGCTAGAGAAGATTTGGAAAGAAATGGATGGCTTGTTTTCATTAGGAAGTTTCAGGGTTTTAATTTACAGGTTGCCCAAGAATTTGCATTCTCCTTTGATGGTTGTAGAGTGAAAGTTGCTGATGTGAAACTGGAGGTTACCGAGGAGTTCCTAAGTCAAGCCACAAGGTTACCAGTGAGCGGTCAAAAATGGTTTAAAAATGCAAAAGTGGAGGAAGTTCCTTGGACCCTACTGTTTACATCTCGGAAAATAACAAGCTGTGATAGAGGTATGCCAATTTCATTCCTAAAATCTTGGTGACATGATTTGCTTGCTGTGGTAAAGCAATTTGTTACATGTGAGGGATGGTTCAGGATTGTATTTTTGTACCATTTATGTCTGCTTATGAGTTTTATGGGTTTCCCTTTGAATATGCCATATTACTTACTCAAGAGTCTTTATAAAATGGGGAAAAGATACAAGAAAAACCGGCCAGACTCTAGCCTTTTTCATCACGGCCTAGTTAAAATCCTGCTCATACATCAATTAGAGTCACAGAATGATAGTTGGGATTCGTTTATAACCTGAAATGGCTATGGTAACCTTGATATGGGTGAGGTAGATAAAATTGTGGTTGAGGAGACCCTTGTCCACCCGATGACATCTCTCTCACCTTCCCAAATTCGTGTCTCTTCCCCTAACAATGAATCCTTGATCGATCCCAAGGTAATTCAATAGGCCTATCATCAGATTACACCTCCAACTGACTGTGTTAAAAACTTAAAGAAACCTAGAGGGAAGAAATCTAAAAGAAGTGTTTATGTAAATTTAAAGAACAAAATCACTGGGAGATTGATATCACAGAGTCTTCATAATAAGACAAATTCTCATGAAAATGCGATCAGCATGATCGAGGTTAACGAAATCTCAGACTCTGAAATTGACAAATTCCTTGTAGAGGAAGACCCTTTGTCATTCGGGCCACACCCTGACCGACCCTATAACATTGTCGATAATTTTCCTCCCTGTTTGAAAGACAATCCAGAGTTTCCTGGTGTCAAGTTTTGCAATAAATATACTATCTATATGGAGAGCACTTCGGTCCATGATCTTGTTTGTTTTGATGCAGCCGCCACACAGTCAAAGTGCGAGGTCTGTTTATCGTGGATTGAAAGATATTATACGGATATCCCATTTCTAAGGTCACAGGTTAAGGTTTTAAAAGAGAAGATCAATGTTTTAACAAACGAAAATCACAGACTTGAATCTGTCATCCAAGGGAAAGAAAAACGTATGAAAACCACAGGTCATGTGATATTTAAAAACGTTGAGGCTGCTACAGCCATTGTAAACTCCAAGGTTTCATGATACGATTTGATTGCATAGTTACAGGTATGATCTCTTATATTAATAGCATGTTTGTTTTCATTCTTAAGTTAGATTATTTGGTTTGCTGGATAAGCTATATTTCATTATTAAATTAGTTTGTTTTATTCATTAAATAAAATGAGATTTCATTTACTATTATAACTAGCTACAAAATCGCAAGATTCTGTAGCCAGTTATATCAATTCGAATTGTATAAATTAATGACAGAAAATGTATCTGAAATCTTTCTATTTTCCTTTTCTTTAAGGATATTCAGGGATCCATGATTTCAAAATTGATTTGAGGCACTCTTGAGACCTTCCAGTCATATCTATGATGTATTTTGAATGAACAGAAATGAACTGTTGTTATTTTTTTAGGATTTAGTAAAATCAGGGTGGTTGCATCCCCCTTTATTTTTGAAACAAATTTGATCTCAGGAACAAAAACAATTATCTTTCTTGAGGCCTTTATAAACCTATCATTTTGTAAACAGTTTCTCATCTCGACCTGAGGCTGGAGTATGGACAATTACACACGGACTTGAATGGAACAGAATGCATGTTACAACTTTAGCTTTTGTGTATTATGTTTTAGTTTAAGTTCTGTTTATTTCGATGTGATAATAGATGGTGAAAGATTTTGTGTTCATGATTTATTGTGATTTGAAATAATCCATTATTACATGCTGTCCATATCTCATGTTTCAGATATAATACAGGGTGATAATCGATTCAATTTAAATTATGAGATTTATCTCTAATTTTTTGTTGAATGTTTAAATACAAGTGCTTATAGAGAGGCTTATCTCATTGTAGTTACTTGTAAATCATAAGATCACCGTGACTGTGTCCATTATATGTTCTGTTATCAAAACTCAATCTCCATCATATTGCTTCGCATTCATTCGGAGAAATCTTAAGATTCGTTGCGGGTTTACTTCTCAGATAAAGGTGGCTAGATATTCTCTATTGTAGAGACGTTGGATGCATCAATAGGTTAGTTTGTTATTTTATTTCGTTTTCTTGCTTATTATAGAAGTTTTTACATATAGAATGATTTCCACTATATATATATTTTTGTTTAATTAAGTAGTTTAATATTTGATTTCTTGAATGTATACATACAAGAAAACAAATAAAAAATAAATAGTATTTTCGCTTATTTTATTACTGTTGTTAAAAGAACCAATTTACATTCGATTTTTATGAGTTTAGATTAAAACTCGTGATTTGTATATATTGTATATATGACAAATAGAACAATTATAAAAATATTATTTAGATAAATTGTATATATATATATATATATATATATTTAGATGTACATATATATTTCAATGATTATTTTTAGTAAGTTATTATATTTCTTTTAGTTGTTTTTTGCTTCCCTTAGGATTTTAGATTGGCCAACGGAGTGCTACTACCTCAATCAAATTTTTCATTGATTTTTGCTGAATCAGAGCCCCCGAATTACCTACGGAGGCCTAGCACAAGCTAGCTCTTTCTCTCTCTCTCTCTCTCTGTTCCCATGTGATCGTGGGTCATGATCATAGTTCAAATATTCACAGTGCCTCTTTGTATTTCGTGCCTTGGCGATACAAGGGTGTCGAATCGTTCGACTCTGCAACCACCGAACCTCGACAGGGCTAGCGACCGGCCAATAGGGATGAATCCCAATAGGGCTAGAGAACACCCAATGAGAACAGGACCCATCACATGGTTAAGTGGAGTATAGGTGGCAGAGGGGGAAATGCGACATCATAGTCGACATGATAAGAGGGGGCCCCACTTCACATGCCACACTATTCTGGACCCCCCCCATTAAAGGCAGAATGGCAAGGGGGGTCCAGAATTCACCTGAGCACCGTTGATCAAGGTGAATTAATCTCAACCATTCGAGAGTTGCACGTCCGATTCCGAAACCCCTCCCCCCCCCCACTGCTAAAGGCAGAATAGCAAGGGGGCTCTGGAATGAAACCTCAGCCGTAGATCTGGGCGGGTGGACTCTGGCCATCTAGATATGCTCGTTACTTACCTTAATGCGCATTCATGCCCCAGATTAAAGATGACATCTCTTCCTCACATATCACGGTCATCCCAGACCCTGGATCCTCTGAAAGGATCCTGTTCGTTCATCGCTACTTAACCCGCATACTAACAGGTGAGGGTTTGCAAGTCTTAATTTTGGGATTTGTTGGCATAGGGAAGCATGCCCTTCAGTGTCCCGAGTACCGAAATGCTGAAGTGTCGAACGTGCCTCGTTTGGCAACTAGCCCCCTGGGCTATGCCTTGGTCGATATGACCTCTTCTCATATGAACATAGTTTTATTTCCATCAGGATTTATCAAGGTGAGAGCCCGACCTCTTGTCAACAGAACTCCCGAATCCCCGATCCCCGATTTCCTGAAATGGGTAATCTTATGACACATGGCCTCCTGAGATCGGGCGGTCCATATCTATCCCGGGGTTTCCACCATGGAAAGTTCCAAACTCTCGTCACCAGGACTCCCGAGTTAGTGATTCTCGATTTCCCAAAATGGGAAATCTCATGACACGTGGCCTCCGTTATTCGAATGGTCCAGATCTATCCCGAGGTTTTCACCATGGAAAGTCATGAAATCTCGTCACCAGGACTCCCGAGTTTGCGATTTGCGATTTCCTGAAATGGGAAATATTTTGACACGTGGCCTTCTTCGTTCGGATGGTCTAGATCTAATTCGAGGCTTTCACCCCTATTCACTGGGGGTTTAACCCTTGGGTAACTCCTGATAGATCCAACGACTGTCGAGTTTTCCAGCTGAGATCTAATGGCTCATATTGGTTCCTACCTGTGCATTCTTCCACGACTTCCTGGACGTGGAAAAATCAACGGTCCAGATACTCCCATGGACCTTGGGGATATACGGCCTCGATTTCTTCACTATCCACGAAGACACAAAAAACAAAGGGGTAAGACATCTAACACCCTACTTACTCCTACCAATCTAATGGTCATGCGTGACCACGGGTTTCCCAATGGAATCTCGTCCATCGATCAACACCTATTCAGGGTTAAGGCACTTAACACTCCATCTTCTTCTTCTGATCTGACGGTCATGAATGACCACATATCTCCTGACGGGATCTCATCCGTCGATTCGATACTTCATCCTTATGTTGCCATCTAAGGTTTTCAAGAGGATCGTTCCTGCTCGTGTAGGGTTACTAAGGCCTTGCGCCTTCGCATTCTCTTTCCCGGTTCTTGATGGGATTTTCAAGGAGGGTATCTCTATGGGGAGGTTTTTACCCAGGGTACTATCTGAGGCAAATAAGGGTACCTTTCTCCCATGAATCAGACATGCAGTCTGAATTAGATCAGTATGCATATAAATAGAGATTTATGAAGACATAAGACATACGTAGTCTTATCATTATAAACATGCATCTACCAGTACCGATCAAAACACCATACAGACATTCCTACTCTGAAATCATTGACCATTTCTCAGCTTATAAACATATATACAAATCCATCAAAACACACCACAGACACACACCCACTCTAATATCATAGAATTTTTCTCAGTATATACATATATATGAAAAAATATATATATATATATATATATATATATATATATATATATATATATATATATATATATATATATATCAAGATGCCAGAGGCACAACAGTTATCAGAAATAACACCAGGGGTTATGCAACTACTGAGAGGGGTGCTTGTTTCCACCCAACCGTAGGCTCAGTGACTCCCAACGAATTTACCACTAGCCACCCCTGAGCTGAGACCACGATGCTATGAGATTACGTCTCTGTCTGCCAGTGACCAGAAGTGAAGGTTAGTCTCCTTCCTCTCTTCTATCACTCACTTTGCATATTGCCAGAGTTCTCTTCCTCCCCTCGCGTCTGCCTCCAATCGCTTCTACCCCACGCCTTATCCTCTTGCGAGGTTGCGTGTGGTGCGATTTCCCTCATGCTGGTCAGGCCTGACGGATCTACGGATGGGAAGTTCACCTACCCATCCCTCATTAATTCCTAAGGAGCCATATACCTGCTAGCCTGCGAGACATTTAATTTAGGGCCAGCGAGCCACTTTTGGTTCTCCAGGCCAGTGAAGTCCAAATATGGTATTAATTTTTGGTGGAAGTTAACGCCACCTTTCCAGGTGCCTTCCACCACCATCTTGGTTTCTTTTTCTGCACATCCCCTCTCAACAGTCCTGCAATATAAATTCATAATATTATTCACATAATACATATTCACATTTCTGAGTTTTCCATAGTTCTTGGCTAGTCCAGTTATTTTTACAAATTGGGGGAAACAAGGTCTTACAATTCCCTCCCCCTTAAAGGAACATCGTCCTCAATGTTCTTATCTTTTAACATGAATTGCATGTACAGAAGTAAAAAAAATTGGATATGCCTGTCTCATGGCATCCTCCATTTCCCATGTAGCCTCATCTGGGCCAAAATGTCTCCACTGCACCTTTACCTGTGCAATGGTTCGGTTCCGGAGCAGGGTTTCCTTTCTGTCCAATATGCATTGGGGTTTTGGTAGAAATTCCCCCTCTGGTTCCACCTGGATCACAGACCAGTCAATTATATGATTAGCATCGTGTACATATTTCTTCAATAATGAAACATGGAAAACATTATGTGTTTTTACTGTGGGAGGAAGTGTTAGTCGATAGGCTACAGGTCCCACTCTATCTAGAACATCAAAGGGTCCATAATACCGTGGTGCCAAATTGGCACAAGATCCCATTTTCAAGGAACTCCTTCTGGGCTTAATTCTGAGATATACATGGTCTCCCATTTTGAACTCTCTTGGAGTTCTCTTTTGGTCAGCATAACTTTTCTGTCGGTTCTGAGCGACCTTAAGATTTTGTTTTATTTGAGTTACCTGCTGTTCCATTTATTTCAACATGTTGTGTCCAAAAGAAATTCTATTTATAGGATTACTCCAGCTGACTGGAGTATTACACGGCCTACCATAGAGGACCTCGAAGGGACTCATCTTTAAATATGCTTGGTAGTCATTGTTGTAGGCGAATTCTACCAATGGCAGATAGTCTTCCCACTTCCTGGGTTGATGCATTACATGCATCCTTAACATATCCTCTAATATTTGATTCACTCTTTCTATCTGTCCATCAGTTTGAGGGTTATAGGCGGTGCTAAACAACAATTTGGTCTCTAAACCAGCCATTAGTGATTTCCAAAAATTGGAAGTAAATTTTGTGTCTCTGTCAGACACTATCTCTTTTGGCATACCATGCAGTCTGAATACCTCTTTCATGAATACCTGGGCAATATCTATCACCTTGCAGGTTGATTTGACGAGGATGAAATGAGTAGACTTGCTTAGTTTATCCAGCACTACCATAATGGCATTATTCTGTTTGGTTGAAGTTGGCAATCCAGTGATAAAATCCATGGAGATGGTTTCCCATTTCCATTATGGGATGGGTAAAGGGTGTAATAGTCCTACTAGGTGTCGATGTTCTGCTTTAACCTATTGGCACTCTATGCATTGGGACAAATATTTGGCTATTTCTTTCTTCAATCCAGGCCAATAAAATTGTTTCCGGGTGGCAGTGATCATTTTCTGGTATCCTGTGTGACCAGTATATGGTATTTTATGTAGTTCATCCATAATGAACCTCTTCAAGTTGTCACAATTTGGAATGTACAGTCTATCTCTGTAAGTGAGCAGACCTCCTTCGGTCATCTGGTAGCCTTCATATTTTACTCCAGAGGGTTCTTGCTATAGGTACAGAGTCACGGTCTGAACGAAGGGATCTGGCTCTTGTGCATTTCTGACTCTATTCTTGACATCTGTCTCGCAGGTGCTCACCGCTACTAGGTGAATTGTTTTCATGCTTCTGCTAAGGGAATCAACCACCCTATTTTCTTTCCCTTTGATGTGTTTGATTTCAAAATCAAATTCGCTAAGGAGGGCCATCCATATAGCTTGTCTGGCATTGAGCTTTGGTTGGTCAAACAAATATCGCAATCCACAGTGATCTGTCATAAGTACAAATT
>JZKD02S1979824.1:405963-419037 GCA_000966675.3 Picea glauca
AATATGTCACCTTTTAAATAGTGTCTTCTAAGGTCTTTGTCTCGTTGAATTCAATTCGGTTTCGATATTCCTTGGGTATCCCACTGATGAAGCGTTGTGCCTTCGCCTTCTCTACTTTGATGTAGGGTACATATCTCAATAAGTCGAGGAATTTGTTGACATATTCCTCTATAGTGCATTGCCCCATTTTGATTTCATAAAACTCTTTATCTTTCTCGTCGAAATATTTTTCCGACAAATACTTCTTCCAGAAGTACTTCTCAAACTGTTTCTAGGACAGGTCCTCCTCGCGGACCCCTTTCATATTCTTAAGATCTTCCCACCAGATGGAAGCTTTTCCATTCATATTGAAAGTGGCCACTCGAGCCTTCAAATTCCTTGAAAAGTCATGGACTCTGAAATATTTCTTCAGTCCAAGTAGCCAGGCCTCAGCTTCCTCTCCCTTCTTTATCTCACCATCGAAGGAGGGAGGTTTGGCCTTGAGGAATTCCTCAAATTTATGACCCTTGGAAGTCTTTTGTTTCTTCTGTTTTCTTTGAGAATAGGAACTGGTCCTGCTGCTGGAAGAGCCTTCTGAATCGCCAGCTTCCTTCTCAGAGGAATCATCTGGCACTGGTCCTTTACCTCTGGGGTGGACCTTTCTTGAGGTGCTCCTCTCAGTATGGCCACTGAGACGACCATGTTTCTGCATCTCGGGTTCGTGCTGTATTTGTCGCTGTAGGTCGGATAAGCTCTGCAGTAAAACTACATTAATTTTAGTTTTCTTTTCTTGTTCTTTCATCATCCTTTCATTGTCGACATTGTAGCTTTGCAATTCAACCATGAGACTCCTCACAGTCTTGGCTAGATTTGGAGGGGTTCCCATTGCTCTTCTTTCATCAGACTCTTTCTCTCTATTGTGGGAGCCTTCTCTAACATCTTGGTGAGTCACCATTATCTGCGTCTATAAATTCCCGTGGCTGATCATCCTCTTGGGTGAAAAGACAAATAATGGTTATTAGTCAAGAGTTAGATACATTTTAGAACCTGCGCATAAATTTATAACTTTTTCACATGCATACAAAGTCGGGTTCTCATTTCCAAGTTTTAATCCTGGACAAGAGATTTAAGTTAGGGGTTACTCCTCATAGGAGTGCTTCGAATGGAGCTTATGCGCAACTCATTCATGAGCCCAATCAGGCCGAGTGTTTTCAACCTGGGGTCAATCAGGATCTTGTGTTTTGACGAATCCATGGATAACGCCCCACCGTTTCCCATAGACGAAACCTCGAAGCTCTAGATCAATGACTCTCATTGATTCCAATATAACGGATACTATCCCTCCTGAGCTTATTAGGTTTCCTACCGGACTAGTTTCATAGTCCTAACCCATACGGGTGTTACCCTCTCTTTATGGAAATGACCAACAAGGGCCACTCTTGGGAATTAGCAATAGTCCCAAAGGACTCCTCAAACAGGTTATCCTCATGGTCGATTCTAACCATTATAGGTCAGGTAAATATGACCCTATGTATTTTCACCAGTCCTCTCAATCATGAGGAATTGTATGCTCAGGGTTTAGTCTCTTAATAATACAGAAATTGTAACTTTATAAGGATCCTACCAGTCCTTACCAAATTTCCCAAGTCATGAAGGGGTTCTTGATTTGGGTCTTAACCCTTATCTAACCAACCATCTCAATTGCAAGAGATTCTACCTACTTTAGTAGGTAGCCCTCATAACACTAAAATAGGACAACACAGTGCATGTCCCTTGTCTGGCTCGTGCAGCTTCATAGCATAATTTATTCTACCTCTATCATTCGCACTCAAATCTTATTAGTGATAATGATCAGTGCATCCCTACTCCTATAAGAGTAGTTTCCATTTTAACAGAGGGGTTATACAAGTTTCCAAATTATAGTTTCATTCTGCAGTCCTTCTCCTTAAAGAGAAACAAAGATAACAATATCTTCTAACATGACTCGTGCCTGAGCCCAAGCAGTCCAAGTGTTGTAACCATGCTCTGATACCACTTTGTCACATACCCACTACCTCAATCAATTTTTTTCGTTGATTTCTGCTGAATCAGAGCCCCCGAATTACCTATGGAGGCCTAGCGCAAGCTAGCTCTTTCTCTCTCTCTGTTCCCATGTGATCGCGGGTCATGATCATAGTTCAAATAATCATGGTGCCTCTTTGTATTTCACGCCTTGGCACTACAGGGGTGTTGAATCATTCGACTCTGCAACCACCAAACCCTGACAGGGCTAGCGATCGGACAATAGGGATGAATCCCAACAGGGCTAGAGAACAACCAATGAGAACAGGCCCCATCGCACAGTTAAGTGGTGTACAGGTGGCAGAGGGGGAAATGCGACATGGTAGTCAACAGGATAGGAGGGGGCCCCACTTCACACGCCACAGTATTCTAGACCCCCCCTATTAAAGGCAGAATGGCAAGGGGGTCCAGAATTCACTTGAGCACCATTGATCAAGGTGAATTAATCTCAACCGTTCAAGAATTGCACGTCCGATTCCGGACCCCCCCCACTACTAAAGCCAGAATAGCAAGGGGGCTCTGGAATGAAACCTCAGTCGTAGATCTGGGTGGGTGGACTCTGGCCGTCCATATCTGCTCGTTACTTACCTTAATGAGCATTCACACCCCAACTTAAAGCCGACATCTCTTCCTCACATCTCACAGTCATCCCAGACCCTAGATCCTCCGAAAGGATCCTGTTCGTTCATCGCTACTTAACCCTCATACTAACAGGCGGGGGTTTGCAAGTCTTAATTTCAGGATTTGTTGGCATAGGGAAGCATGTCCTTCGGTGTCTCGAGTACTGAAATTCCAAAGTGTCGAACATGTCTCATTTGGTAATTAGCCCCCTGGGCTATGCCTTAGTCGATATGACCTCTTCTCATATGACCACAGTTTTATTTCCGTCGGGATTTATCAAGGCGAGATCCTGACCTCTTGTCAACGGAAATCCCGAATCCCCGATCCTAGATTTCCTGAAATGGGTAATCTTATGACACGTGGCCTCCCAAGATCAGGCAGTCCAGATCTATCCTGGGGTTTCCACCATGGAATGTATTGAACTCTCGTCACCAGGACTCCCGAGTTCGCGATTCTCGATTTCCCAAAATGGGAAATCTCATGATACGTGGCCTCCGTTATTCGGACGGTCCAGATCTATCCTAGGGTTTTCACAATGGAAAGTCCCAAACTCTCGTCACTAGGACTCCCGAGTTCGCGATTCCCGATTTCCCAAAATGGGAAATCTCTCAACACGTGGCCTTCATCGTTCAGAAGGTATAGATCTAATTCGCGGCTTTCACCCCTATTCACTAGGGGTTTAACCCTTGGGTAACTCCTGACATATCCAACAATTGTCAGGTTTTCCAGCCGAGATCTGATGGCTCATATTGGTTCCTACCTGTGCATTCTTCCACGACTTCCTGGACGCGGAAAAATCAATGGTCTAGATACTCCCATGGACCTTGGGGATCTACAGCCTCGATTTCTTTGCTATCCACAAAGACAAAAAAAACAAAGGGGTAAGGCATATAACACCCTACTTACTCCTACCAATCTAACGGTCATGTGTGACCACAGGTTTCCCGATGGAATCTCGTCCGTCGATCAACACCTATTTAGGGTTAAGGCATTTAACACTCCATCTTCTTCTTCTGATCTAACGCTCATGAATGACGACAGATCTCTCGATGGGATCTCGTCCATCAATTCGATACTTCATCCTTATGCTGCCATCTCAGGTTTTCAAGAGGATCATTCCTCCTCATGTAGGGTTACTAAGGCCTTGCGCCTTCACATTCTCTTTACCGGTTCTTGATGGGATTTTCAAGGAGGGTATCTCTATGGGGAGGTTTTTACCCAGGGTACTATCAGAGGCAGATAAGGGTACCTTTCTCCCACAAATCAGACATGCAGTCTGAATTAGATCAGTATGCATATAAATAGCGATTTATGAAGACATAAGCTATACGTAGTCTTCCCATTATAAACATGCATCTACTAGTACCGATCAAAACACCATACAGGCATTCCTACTCTAAAATCATTCACCATTTCTCATCTTATAAACATAAATGCCAGAATATATATATATCAAGATGCCAGAGGCACAACACTTATCAGAAATAACACCAGGTTTTATGAAATTGATGAGAGGGGTGCTCGTTTCCACCCAATCGTAGGCTCAACGACTCTCAGCAGATTTACCACTAGCCACCCCCAAGCTAATACCATGATGTTGTGAGACTATGTCTCTATCTATGAGTGACCAGAAGTGAAGGTTACTCTCCTTCCTCTATGCTATCACTCACTTTGCATATTTCCAGAGTAATCTTCCTCCCCTCGTGTCTGCCTCCAATCGCTTCTACCCCACGCCTTATCCTCTTGCGAGGTTGCGTGTGGTGCAATTTCCCTCACATTGGTCAGGCCTAATGGATCTATAGATGGCAGTTCACCTCCCCATCCCTCATTAATTCCTGAGGATCCATATACCTACCAGCCTGCGAGACATTTAGTTCGGGGCCAGCGAGCTGTTTTTGGTTCTCCGGGCTAGTGAAGTCCAAAAATGGTATTAATTTTCGGTGGAAGTTAACGCCACCTTTTCAGGTGCCTTCCACCACCATCGTGGTCTCTTTTTCTACACATTCCCTCTCAACAGTCCTACAATATAAATTCATAATATTATTCACATAATACATATTCACATTTCTGAGTTTGCCATAGTTCTTGTGCAGTCCAGTTATTTTTACAAACTGGGGGAAACAGGGTGTTACACAGAGCCATTAAACCTGTCTGAGTGAATTAATCCAAACGTATTGGGTTAATTAGACAACCCTGAATTGGATTCACTCTTCCAGTTGATGAGCAGTCAATTTCTCCGATCAAAAAATGGCGCTAGAAGGAGGGCTTAAATACTATTAATGGCACGAGGAGGTTGCAAGAATCCTCCCCCAACTACCCTCACCTATAGTAACAAGAAGTCATTTTGATGACAACATTGTCCCTCAAACAACAACCACATCAAATGACAATCCACAGATCACTGTTGAACCAGTAACTCCAAACCCCCCAGGGGTCGACGTACAAGAAATTGTTTGTCAATCCCTCATAAGGACGCACAGTGCCTTGGCCCATATTAGACAACCAGGTCAGCCTTTGAACCAACCATTAGAATTCTCTGATATCAGGGAGAAACTTGAAGGTACTGATATTACCCTAAACTCTACGGATCCAGATCACATCCTCACTCCTGCAGCAAAAGGATCTGGTATTCCACCATCACCACCCCGTTCATCTCCTTCTTCTTCTAGAGAAGAATCATCCGACGAAGGCAGTTCCTTATCTCAGCCTTCGACACCACCTACACCTATGGCCAATCCGAAAAATCCCGCTAGACCTTGGCTCGATCAAGATGTAGTGGCCATACCTGGGCCCCAACACCCTTTGCCTAAACATCCAGAGAAATGGCTCCTTAAATTTAACCCAGACTCCAAGTAGATTGCTGAGGATCATATCAAAAAATTCATGCTAGCCATTAGGCTCCATAGTGTTGAACACAAAGACGTAGTATGTAGGCTGTTTCCCTACACCTTTGAAGGTAATGCCTCTACCTGGTATTTTGCTCAACAACCCCACACCATCATGTCATGGGATAGATTCAAGTCCTGTTTTCTTGAGAAATTTGGAGATGACAAATCCCCTGAAGTTCTATTCATGGAACTCTCTAGTTTAAATATGAACCCCAAAGAAAAGATAAAAGACTTTAATCAAAGGTTCCTAACATTAAAGAATCGAATCCCCAAGGACTCAATGCCTGCCGAAAATCTTATTGTCGCATACTACATGAAAGCCTTACACCAAAACATAGCCATTTGGGTAAAAAGGTCCAAGAAAGCCACATTGTTAGAAGCCTTTGAAGAGGTGATTCAAATAGAGAAATATATTCTCATCCTAAAAGACAATACCTGTAACGAGGCAGAGACTACTTCATCCTCCAAGAAAAAAATTGAAATCCTTCCTAGACCTCCCCAAAACAAAACTCAATCAGATAGTTTGGATCTAGAAAGCTTATAGAAGGTCATTCAAAAGTTGTCTAATCAAGTCATAGATTTGAGAATATTGGCTGAAGAAGCTTCTTCAAGCAAAGGGCCTTACAAACCCCCTTTTAGGAAGCCTTTTCCCACAAACTGACCTAACCCAAATTCTGAAGGCCTGAATCTAGAAATCTTACAGTTTGCTATTCAGATGATTCTAGAGGCACATGATAACTTGATTCCTCTCGAGATTCCTGAAGACATAGCTGAACAAGAGATAGTGGAAGAGGACGAATCCTCTACAAATGTTTCCAGACATTTTTTGGATAGCATTTTTCAAGCTAATTTCGAAATAGTGCATCCTTACAATACCAGGAGCAAGACAACAAATAAGTTTTCTTCTGAAATCAGAACTAATGCACCTCAAAAATAGTCTAAATCAATTGAAATGAAACAGAATTTAGTAGCCCCAAGTTTAGAGTATGATCTAATTGAGGATCTCAAAAAACTTAGAGCTAATATTTCTATTTACGAGTTATTGAAATTCCCTTTTCTTTTGCAAAAGATGCTGCAAAATATTGCAGAAAATAACAAAAACAGTAATCCAAACAACAAAAAAGTTGCTTAAAACAACCCCAAAACACCTCAAAAGGTGTTCGTCAAAACAACGCTAGAGTCTTCTGATAAAAGAGACCTTATTGTAAAAAGTGTAACAAATGTAGATAAACTAGTTTTAGGGGCTGCGACTAAAAAACAACAAACTTATGCTGTTAATACTCGAAGAAATGTCCCACCCTTTTTGTTGACTTTTGAATTTTTTAATAGGAATGTACATAACTGTATGGTAGATTCAGGTGCATCGTCAAAGGTAACTCCTTGGTCTATCTATCAAAAAATTAATGCTGAAGTTAAACCGTCAAGCCTGAAGATTATTCAGCTTGATCGAACTAGTGTTAAAGTAATAGGTGAATTAAAAAATGTGCTTATTAGATTATCATCTAATCCTAAAGTCCATCAAGTTATTGATATTATTGTCATAGATATTCCAGAAGTATATGGTTTGTTTTTATGTAGAGATTGGTCTGAACAATTACATGGCTATTTTGCAACAGATTGGTCTCACTTGTGGCTACCCGAGAATGGAAAGCCTAATAGAATCAAGGTAAATCGTGAGCGTTATCTTAAGTTCATGGTAACCGATTTGAATGATCCTAATGAACAATTCACTGCTTCCACCAATTCACCTAAAATACAGGGGATGGACACTTTTTTCGTCAATTTAATGGCTGAAACTTCTACCATTACTGACCTGGAAAACAATCCAAAATTATGACATGCATGCGCTTGACAACCTTCGATGGATCAAATATGGTCTCTTTACTTCGATGGATCAAAATCAAAGGAGGGAGCTGGTGCAGGGTGCGTGCTCATTGATCTAGCAGGTAACAAAACTTTGATCACTTGCCGGTTAGAATTTAAATGCACAAACAATACGGCCAAATACGAGGTAGTCCTTTAAGGTCTCAGGAAAGCACTAGATTTGAATATTCAGAATTTGACTTTCTTTGGTGATTCAAAAATTGTGGTTAGACAGGTAAGGAATTCTATCCACTGTCTATCTCCACACCTAAAAAGCTATCAGACTGAGGTATGGAATTTAATGAACAAATTTTCTACGTTTAACATTAATTATATTCCAAGATTGAATAATTTTGAGGTTGATTTGTTAGCTAACGTTGCCTCAAAATTTTTTCCTACAGAAGGCCTATCTTCGAATGCATTTTCCGTCGAGTTGTTGTTCAAACCATCCGTCCCAGACAACATTACAAATTGGAGAGTATTCGATGACGATCAACAGATCATCAGTTTTCTTCACATGGAAGAGACTTTCCAGGGCACAGTTATCGCTTTCCATGGATTAATCAATCAATCTGTAGTAGTTTATCTAGATGACGTCACTGTCTTCTCAAAAAATAAAGGAGATCATCTAGCTCATCTAAGATCTGTTCTATAGCAATGTCGCAAGTACGACATTTCTTTAAATCCTAAAGAATTTGTCTTTGCAGTAGAACAAGGTAAGCTCCTCAGATTCATTGTATCAAATGAAGGGATGATTATTGACCCTGAAAGGACCCAAGTCATTTCAAAACTGCCCCCTCCCTCTTCCAAAAAATCCATGCAATCTTTCTTAGGTCAGATAAACTTTGTTAGGAGGTTTGTCCCCAGCTTTTCAAAAATGGTCAGACCATTACAAAATTTAATAAAAAAGGATGTACAATACCATTGGGGACCTTTAGAAAGTCAGGCTTTTGACTCAATAAAAAAGGCTATAGTAGACGCTCCTTCTCTAATAAGACCTGATTTTTCATGAGACTTCACCCTCTACACGTTTGCCTCTGATTGGTCTTATGCTGTTTTCCTAGCCCCAAAAAATGCTGAAAACAACGAAGCCCCAATTGCCTTTATGAGCTCAGCCTGCAAGGGAGCATAACTTAATTACCCAACAGTAGATCAATAGGCTTATACTGTTTTTAAATCAGTAAAACACTTTCAATCTTATCTACTGAAATCTAGGACGAAAATCATTGTCCCTTACCCTGCTGTCAGAAATTTGTTAGTGTAGAAAGAACTGGGTGAAAAAAGGGCAAATTGGGTCACCTCCTTACAAGAATACGAAATAGAAATTACCCCAACACAAATTGTTAGAGGCCAAGGTTTATGTAAATTGGTTGCCGATTCAGATATAGGACAACAAAATGAAACTGATATGTTAATTCAAGATCAGCACAATCAAAATCAAATCTGTTGTGCACAAAACCTTACTAGTCCTTGGTATGACGACATCAAGTTTTATCTTATACACAGATCAACTCCCCGTCACTTGGATCCAAAAAAGAGGAGAGCACTAAGATTAAAATCTTCTTCTTTTCAGCTGGTAAACGGTATTTTGTTTCTCCAAAATTTCGATGGAATACTTATGTGCTGCCTTGAAAAAGAAGAAGCAAAAAAAGTCTTATTGGAATTACATGTAGGGGAAGCTGGTGGGCATTTCGGTGGAGACACCACTGCCCACAAAGTATTAAGAGCAGGTTATTACTGTCCTACTCTTTTCAAATATGCCCATGCCTTATGCCGTAAATGTGTGATCTGTCAAAAGGCATCTGGGCAAGTACATAAACCAACATTCCCACTGCAGCTAGTTTCGATAGACTCTCCTTTTCAGTAATGGGGCCTGGATATTATAGGTCCAATCAATCCGACATCCTTGCAGCAGCATAAATACATTATAACAACCAACGATTATTTCACCAGATGGTCCAAGGCTGTCCCATTAAAAGTGGAAAACATCAGCCAGGTAATATCTTTCCTAAATGCAAATATTATCACTCATTTCGGTATCCCTGAATGCCTAGTATTTGATAATGCTTCCTATTTTTCATCTCTTGAAATGAGTGATTTCGCTTTAGAAAAAGGAATAAAATTAAAGTATTCCACCAGCTATTACCCCCAAGGCAATAGTTTGGTTGAATCAACTAATAAAAACCTGATCAAGATCATCAAGAGAACAGTCTCCGAAAACCACAAAAACTGGCATAATGCCCTATTTAATGCAATCTGGGCTGATAGAGTAACTCCTAAAACTACTGTTGGTAATTCCCCCTTTTTTCTCATTTCTAATAGGGAAGCAATTCTCCTACTGCATGTCCTTCTTCCATATCTGCAGTTATCACAGAAGGTGCAAGAAGAAAACTGTCCTCCCTTGGAGAGTCAGATTAATGCTTTGCTGAAGTTAGAAGAAGTAAGGGCTCAAGAAAAATGAAAACTGGATCAACATAAACTCATTGTCAAAAACTGGTTTGATTCCAATTCTACCTCAGACAGAAATTTAGAGGTAGGTGATCTTGTCCTTAAATGGGACAAACCTCATGAGGGAAAAGGAGAGCATACTAAGTTTCAAAATTTGTGGTTGGGACCATTTTTAATTGCTGAAAAAATAGGTCCCAGTTCCTTTCGCCTGCAGAATTTAGAGGGACATCCAGAGACCTTCTCAGTGAATGGCCAAGATCTCAAAAAGTACTTTACCTAATGACTCTCCCATACACCTTTTGTAAATATTTTCTGTTTTGTTTTTCCTTGCTATTTGTTTTTCTTTTCTGGTTTGTTTTTTGTTTTCATTTCTGTTTATCAGTCTTTCTTTTTGAAACAAACATGCCTGCACCACGGGCTAGATCAAACAAAGAAAACATAATACTTCCCCTAGAAAATAGCTTCTAAAGGTTGTCAGAACATTAAGTGTTGTATTTCTCTGAAATTGTAGCCTGGTTAAAGATGACTTTTTGTTTGAAAGGTGTTTTCTCGGTTTCAATCTGCACTTGAAAGTATTCACGACCATCTTTAAAAATATTTTTAGGATGTCCCTGTTCTTTAAGAGAGAAAATCAACAATGTCTCCCTGTTCTTGAAAGTCAGTTTTTGAACTATTTCTGGATCTTGATGAAGGACAACACGAAATTTTTTAGGGTCTATGATATTTTGAGTTGTGTTAAAAAAACTGGAATTTTTAGCATCACCCATCTCTATTGAATATCTTTAAAACTATATCAGAATGTGAATAATGTCTCAGATAGCTGTGGGAAGTGTTTGTAAACCCATCAGGACACTGAACAGGTCTGCTGGCAGCGGGTAAATACATGCATGATGCCAAGACAACTTCGCCGGGGTACTGAATAGGCCTGCTGACAGCGAAGCAATGTCAGGTAAAAGAAAATTCTCATATATGAATTTTGTTTTGGCCCTAAGCGTCCTTTGTTATGATCCGAAATTTTTTGATAGGATATAGACATCAGAGTGGGTTAATTGACATCCCTGTCGAGGCTATGAACGTCTACTGGAAGCAGTGGCCCTGTCAACAATATTGGAGATTTTAACTTAACATCGTGGCTTTCTTTTGTGAAGTTTGTCACCATTTTTCATTTCTTTAAAAATAAAAGTTATTTGAAACTGGACTGCATCATGAGTATTTGAGATGTTCAAATGACTTTTCAGTTGTTCTTCGATTTGAAGTTTTTCAGATTTTTCTAACCTAAACTCGTTCGTGTAACAGAGATAACTGCTTCTCCCAGCATGTCGCCATTGTTGACAACAATAATATAATTGTTACTTTTATTATATCAATTAAATGATGTACATATCTGCCTACACAAGGTCATGCAAGTTTATTACTCTTCATGAGCAGTTTCGAAATGAAAGTTGCAAGTTGTCGCTTTTCCCTTTTGCCTATTCATGCTTTCTTTTCATGACTGAAAGCATGAAAACTTGCGACTGTGATTACCATTGTGTTTTAAGATTTCATTGAAGGCAAATTGTTCATATAATTTTTTATGGAGTTTTGATTCCTTGCCATGAAGATATTACTCTTTTTTTTTTATCCTTTCAATTCTAATCATGCCTAAGA
The DNA here is from genome assembly GCA_000966675.3 of Picea glauca. Lineage (NCBI taxonomy): Eukaryota > Viridiplantae > Streptophyta > Pinopsida > Pinales > Pinaceae > Picea > Picea glauca. The sequence goes on from JZKD02S1979824.1 coordinate 417,471, forward strand.
GATTGATGGTTTTATGAACAAAAGACCCCCATCATTTGATTTTTGTATGGTTTTGGTTTGATTCTTGGCTATGTTTTTTTTTTTTTACAAAACTTTCGAGTTTTCAATTTTTAACTTACCCAAACTTTGTAATCAAACTCATGATGAGGGCACTCATATTCGTTTTAATGTTTTGGTCCTAGCTCATACAAAATGCAAAGGTGGCATATGACTTGCAGACTGCCATTATCTCTTGGGATGGCCTCGGGTTTCACAAACCTCTTCCTATGCGTTTTAATTAAACGACTATCCCATCGTATGAGTCTTTACATCGTTCATTGTTGGGCTCGGGGTTATGGATCTGTTTTGTTTTCACAAACCCTACTTGTATGCTGTGTTTGTTTGATTACCCTCCCGTCCAGTATGGATCCTGTCGTAAGAATTGAACCAAATGGTATCCAAACCCTGCTCTCATACGACGATGCTAGAGAAGATTTGGAAAGAAATGGCTGCCTCATTTTCATTAGGAAGTTTTAGGGTTTTAATTTATAGGTTTCCCAATAATTCGCGTTCTCCCTTGATGTTTGTAGAGAGAAAGTTGGTGATGTGAAACTGGAGGTTACCGAGGAGTTCCTGAGTCAAGCCACAGGGTTACCAAAAAGCGGTCAAAAATGGTTTAAAAACACAAAAGTGGAGGAAGTTCCTTGGACCCTGCTGTTTACATCTCGAAAAATAACAAGCTGTGATAGAGGTATGACAATTTCATTCCTAAAATCTTGGTGGCATGATTTGCTTGATGTGGTAAAGAAATTTGTTACATGTGAGGGACGATTGAGGCTTGTATTTTTGTACCATTTATGCCTGCTTATGAGTTTTATGGGTTTCCCTTTGAATATGCCATATTACTTACTCATGAGTCTTTATAAAATGGGGAAAAGATACAAGAAAAAACGGTCAGACTCTAGCCTTTTTCATCACGGCCTAGTTAAATTCCTTCTCATACATCAATTAGAGTCATAGAATGATAGATGGGATTTGTTTATAACCTGAAATGTCTATGGTAACCCTGACATGGGTGAGGTAGATAAACTCATGGTTGAGGAGACCCTTGTCCACCCAATGGAATCTCTCTCACCTTCCCAGATTCGTGTCTCTTCCCCTAACAACAAACCCTTGATCGATCCCAAGGTCATTCGACAGGCTTGTTAGTAGATTACACCTCCAAATGAATGTGTTAAAAACTTAAAGAAACCTACAGGGAAGAAATCTAAAAGAAGTGTTGATGTAAATTTTAAGAACAAAAGGGCTGGGAGATTGATATCACAGAGTCTTCGTAATAAGACAAATTCTCTTGCAAAAACGATCAGCATGATCGAGGTTAACGAGAGCTCGGACTTTGAAATTGACAAATTAATGTTTAAATACAAGTTCTTATAGCGAGGCTTATCTCATTGTAGTTACTTGTAAATCATAATATTGTAAATTCTAACCTTGTACAATATCTACTGCAAACTGATATTCAGAAAAGAACAGAAAAGATGCAATGGCAAATACAAACATTACACAGAGATTTTTCACCTGGAAACCC
>JZKD02S1979824.1:430479-455433 GCA_000966675.3 Picea glauca
AGCTTCCAAGGATGATAAGTTAGAATTTAACTTTAATGCTAAGGGAATGAATGCTATCTTGAATGGACTTGCAGAAGCCGAGTTTGTAAAGGTGATGCATCTTCAAACTGCCAAATAAATGTGGGATAAACGTATTAACATCTATGAAGGAAATGAGAAAGTAAAAGATGCCAAACTTCAAACATTTAGATTGAAGTTTGAACAACTAAATATGAATGAAGATGAAATAGTTAGCAAGTATTTTTTAAGAGTTGAAGAACTTGTGAATGCCATGAAGGGTCTTGGTGAGAAGTTTGAAGAATCACTCTTAGTTCAGAAGATTTTATGATCTCTGCTTGATAAATTTAATCCAAAAGTCTCTGCAATAGAAGAACTAAATGATCTTAAAATTCTGTCCATTGATCAAATTCTAGGAACTTTAACTGCATATGAAATGAGAATTAGAAAAGATAAATCCATTACTAGAGAAGCATCGTTTAAAGAATACAAGAATATTGATTCAAATTTAGATGATATTGAGGCAAAATTTGTGAGAAGGTTAAAGAAAGGATCAGAAAAATATAAAGGAAAGCTTCCCTTCAAATGCTTTAACTGTGGTAAGATAGGTCATTTTGCATCTAAGTGTCCCCATCAGAAAAATGACCAAAACTCTGATGATGAAAAGAAGTACAAATTCAAGAAATATTGTAAGAAGAAAAGTTTGTGTGCAAATAATGACAATTCCTCAGAAGACACAGATAGTGACTCTTCCTGTGAAGATAAGGTAAATGAATTCATGCTTATGTACAAAGGGGATTATGATAATAAAAGCATAGAAAGTGATGATAATGATGAAGAAGATGTGGTTGATGTGGAAGGAGAACTGATCAGTGCACTGGAAGAGATTGTCAGACTCAGAATTAAGAACAAAAAGAAAAAACAATTGTTGATATAGTTCGAAAAAGACAGTAAACAACTTGATGAAGACTTTGCTCTGCTGAAAGTGGAATTAGAAGAGGCAAAGAAAATACAAGACATACCGAAACAAACATTGTCAGAGAAGAAAGTGAGGTGTGAAGCCTTAGAAGAAGAGATAGTAAAAACAAGAAAAGAAATGGAGAAGTTTAAGGGATTGTATCACCAAAATTTGCCAAGTATTAAAGCCTCAGAAGTATTAACCTCCATTCTAAATCAGCAAAGAAACCCAAAGTTGAAAGCTGGATTGGGGTATGAAGAAGGATCAAGTAGTGATCATCCAAGTAATACAGAACCTATCAAGTTTGTCAAATCTTGAAACATTGACAACAGTCACTCTACAGAAACAAAGAAAGAAAATCAACCTCCCAGGAGGAGTAAAGAAGAAGGTGCTAGAACTAAATCTGTAGAACAAGGAAATAATACACTTCCTGCTCAAGGAAGTCATCAGCATGGATAACACCAGTGCCATTAGTGTCTCCGAGAATCCTGTTCTTCATTCCAAGACTAAGCATATCCCAATAAAATACCATTTTCTCAGAGAACAGGTCACAAACAGAGTTGTTCAACTGAATTATATCCCTTCCATAGAACATATAGCTGATATCTTTATTAAACCGTTAGCAATGACCCCTTTTGGATATCTTCGTCAAAAGTTGGGGGTTATCACTTCTTTCGTCTAATCTGTTCACCTGGTTAGGGGGAGTCCTTATTGAATACCTATTGTATTTCTAAGTTACTCATAGTTGATAGGGGGAGTATGTTCTGCAATAGCTCAGGGGTAGCATGTTTCTTCTTTGACATTGATGTCAAAGGGGGAGAAAGTGTAGTAATTTTGGAGATGCTATAGTGGTATAGTTGGATGTTCTTCAAGGTTTCCATCAATGCCAAAAGGGGGAGACTGTTGGCATATTTATTATGGGCAGACAAAAGGCAGAGTATTTGTTTTTCACTGATGGCAAGCTCAGCCTAACGATGATGAACAAGAGAAAGTGGAGGCAAGACCAACAACACAACGATGATCACATAGTAGAAAATCCTGAACACTCCATTTCAGAGTTTCACAGACCCGGAAATCGGAATTTTGGATACCGGGAGTTGGAAGTGTCGAAACACTTCACCGCAGGAGTCTCGAAATCACAAAATGAAAAATGCCGAAATCCTGCGAAACCACGACGTTTTGGATTTTCGGATACTGGGAGTTGTGTTGGAAAATATTTAACAGACAACACATGCTTGTATTCTTGTCATTGATGGAAAGTACAAAAATGAAGATGGCATGAGTAAAAAAAGTATGTAATAGACGGGCATTATGAGAAGACGCTGCAGAGAAGATTCGAATAAGCTTAGAAGAGATAGTGTAGAGGATTGTTGGTAGATCATCGATGGAAAAATCAGAGTAAGCGGAACAAAGTAAGCTCGGGAGGAGAAGCAACATTTCTGATCGTTGGATCCCATTTTAATTCCCGAAAGAAGGAGGACCGTTAGATTTGATTGTTGACAAGAAGAACACATAGAAGAGGAGGAAAGATCTCATGCATCAAATCTAAGCATAAGTTCCAACCATCGTTGGATCAGGGAGAACCTACACGTTCATTAAAGTGAAAGGAGAAATGGGCTCACAAAATCTTGAAAGAAGGAGGACCGTCCATCTTCAGGCAGGACATGTGGCAAAAGATCATCATGTCATTGATTGGAAAGTCAAAGGAATGGGGTTCCCTAACCTATTGAATTCGTGATATGCGAAATCGTGAAACTATCTTAGACGTCAAATCGAGGTTTGTTCTATACCTTTGATCCAGCTCCATGTCGGAGTCTCGCCTATTGCGACTTAGAGTGATGAGAACCTCCATCTAAGGAACAACGAGATGTGAGATCGTGAAAATATCAGGACCTTCGGATCACCAAGAACGTGGACCGTTGATCTGAGCTCCATCTTGGAGCTTCACCTATCATGACTTGGAGAGGCAAGAAACATAACCATCGAAATTGCAATATGTGAAATTGTGATTTAATCGCAGTTGTCAGATCAAGGTGTGATCTGGACCGTTGATCTGACTCCATTTCAGAGTTTTGTGAATCACGACTTGAAGAGGTAAGAAACATAACCAAAAGAATGCCGAAATCGCGATATGAAAAATCGCGATATGATCTGAGCTATTGAATCAAGATCAAATATGAACCGTCGAATCATAGGACAAGTGGCAAGTGATTGGAGTTTTGCTGACTTGGAGTCAACGGAGCATGGTGTGGAAACTCGTGAAATATGAAGCGCCTTTTTGGCATAGCCTATGGTCACCGATGGTGATCACGAGAAGGGAAGGAGTTAGTTCAGATAAGCTCCATATCGGTGTTTCGGGGATCACGACTTGGATATTTGAGATGCCTCATCTCCAGATTCACGAAATGTGAAATTGCGAAAGCACTTTATGCATAAGCACATGGTCATAGCCATTGGGCACATCGATGGAAGATGGAGGAAGAATCTAGAGGTGCTAAGCTTCACCATAGGGATCCTGAAATGTCGAATTACGATATGGAGAAATAGGCACAAGATTCTTTATTCTTAATCCAAGGGTTCAAGTGAGTTTGAATATGATCGAAGGGCTACTGTTCCATCTCATAGTTAATTGATCAGTTACAAATCTATTAGCTAAACTGAATCATGATTCTTGATTGGTTGGCGTTTAATTTGCTTAGATAGTTTTCTTTTGCCTAAGAATATGCGAAGTGTAACTGCTGTAGGTGTGGGGCATAAAATAAAAAGATACAAACTATGCGTGGTAGCCTCAGATTGAGTTGGTGCTCAATTATAGATGATGTATAGAACTTAAAAGACTGCCTATCATTTCGAAGAAGAAGAGGTTTTCTCCCTTTATGGGTTTCCTCGTGAAAAACTGTCTCTGTGTATATATTATGTGTGACTAATGCTCATTATTTATATCGTCTATATGTCATATAATATTGATAGTCACTTTAAGAAAAAATAAGAATGGTTTAATAGATTTATTATTGTTTAAGCACAATAACAATTGATTCACCCCCTCCTCTCAGTTGTCTTAGTAATTTCAACAATTGGTATCAGAGTGGGTTCCTTTTATTCAAAGGTAGATCTGTAAGCTTAAACATGACAAGTTATGAAGGGACTTCAGCCTCTAAGCCCCCTCTATTTGATGGAACAAATTTTTCCTTATGGAAGATTAGAATGAGAACATACTTAATGGCCTTGGGTGCTTATGTTTGGGATGTAGTAGAGACTAGATATACAAAGCCTGTTGTGCTATCCTCCAAGGATGATAAGTTAGATTTTAGTTTTAATGCTAAGGGAATGAATTCTATCTTGAATGGACTTGTTGAAGCTGAGTTTGTAAAGGTGATGCATCTTGACACTGCCAAAGCAATGTGGGATAAACTTATTAGTAGTTATGAAGGAAATGAGAAAGTAAAAGATGCCAAACTTCAAATGTATACAGATTGAAATTTGAACAACTAAAGATGAATGAAGATGAATCAATTAGCAAGTATTTTTTAAGAGTTGAAGAACTTGTAAATTCCATGAAGGGTCTTGGTGGGAAGATTGAAGAACAATTTTTAGTTCATAAGATTTTAAGATCTCTACTTGATAAATTTAATTCAAAAGTCTCTGCAATAGAAGAACTAAGTGATCTTAAAACTCTGTCCATTGAACAACTCCTAGGAACTCTAACTGCACATGAAATGATAATTAACAAAGATAAATCTAGTACTAGAGAAGCATCTTTTAATGCAGACAAGAATACTGATTCAGAATTAGATGATATTGAGGCAAAATTTGTGATAAGGTTAAAGAAAGGATCAGGAAAATATCAAGAGAAGTTGCCCTTCAAATGCTTTAACTGTGGTAAGATAGGTCATTTTGCATCTAAGTGTCCCCATCAGAAAAGGATCGGAACTCTGATGATGAAAAGAAGTACAAATATAAGAAATATAATAAGAAGAAAAGTTTGTTTACAAATAATGACAATTCCTCATAAGACACTGATAGTGACTCTTCCTGTGAAGATAAGGAAAATGACTTCATGCTTATGGAAAAAGAGGATTATGATAATAAAAGCATAGGCAGTGATGATAATGATGAAGAGGCTATGGTTGATATGGAAGGAGAATTGATCAGTGCACTAGAAGAAATTGACAGACTCAGAATTAAGAACAGAAAGCAAAAAAAATGTTGATACAGTTCGAGAAAGATAGTAAACAACCTGATGAAGACTTTGCCCTGCTGAAAGTGAAATTAGAAGAGGAAAAGAAAATAGAAGACATACTAAAACAACAGTTTCCAGAGAAGAAAGCCAGTTGTGAAGCCTTAGAAGTAGAGCTAATAAAAACAAGAGACGAAATGGAGAAGTTTAAGGGATTGTATCATCAAAATCTGCCAAGTATTAAAGCCTAAGAAGGATTAACCTCCATTCTAAATCAACAAAGAAATTCAAAATTGAAAGCTGGATTGGGATATGAAGAAGGATCAAGTAGTGATCATCCAAGTAATACATAACCTATCAAGTTTGTCAAATCCTCAAACATTGACAACAATTACTCTGCAGAAACAAAGAAGGAAAATCAACCACCAAGAAGGAATGAAAGTAAAATCACTACAACCGAATTTGTAGATTAGAAATATTATCGGCATGAAAGAAATCGACCTCCTCAAATAAGACAGATTTTTTCAAGGTACAAATATATTTTCTATGGTTATTTTTTTTTCTGCTCTAATTTTCGTCACAAAGCTATAAACCGCTCTTTAAGATTTAGATATGAACATTCAATATATTCAATGAATAACTATCTTCCACAACAAAGATTGAGACAACCAAGCAACAAACAATCACAGACTATAAATCATGTGATGACTAGGAGAAGGACATAGGTGAAACACAACAACAATTATAAGCATAACAATCATTATGATCTATTATTCAGTGAACCAAAATGTTACAACTGCCATAATTATGGACATAAAGCTGCAGACTGTCACTTAAAGAATTACAAGTCAGATTTGATCCCCACTACTGAAAATGTCAAAGTTTGGAAGAAGAAAGTAGATGACAAGTGTGGATTAGTGCTATCAACCCAAAGAAAAAATAATCCCTGGTATATTGACAGTGGATTCTCCAAACACATGACTGGAGACAAAAGTAAGTTTCTAACTCTAAGTGATAGCAAATCAGGGAATGTAACTTTTGGAAATGATGCACCAGGAAAGATAAAAGGTAAAGGAATTGTAAGTTTGAGTAATGGAAAAATGAAAGCTCAAGATGTGCTATTTGTAGAAGGTTTGAAACATAATCTGCTTAGTGTCAGTCAAGTCTGTGATCGAGGGTGTGAAGTTTTTTTACCTCTAAAGACTGTAGAATAAAATCTGTGGATTCAAGGACAACTAGTTGCAAAAGGTATAAGAACAAAAAACAATGTCTATGTATTAAAAGAAGAAAAAGAAGAATGTCACTTAAGAAAATATGATGAAAGTTGGTTGTGGCATAGAAGACTTGGTCACCTAAATTTTGATCACATGGGTTGCCTTTTTGAAAGAAAAATCTGAAGCATTTGAAAAATTCAAAGTGTTTAAGGCTTTGACTGAGAAGAAAACAAGAAAAAGATTAAAGGCAGTAAGGTCTGATAGAGGAGGAGAGTTTAGTTCAGGGAACTTCAAAGAGTTCTGTGATAAAGATGGGATCAAAAGATAGTACACAATTCCAAGATCTCCACAACAAAATGGAGTTGTTGAGAGGCAGAATAGGTCAGTACAACAAATGGCAAGATCAATGATGAATAAAAGGAACATACCTCAGACATATTGGGTGGAAGCAATTCATACAGCTATTCATATCCTTAACAAAGCTCATCTCAGGCCACACAGTGACAAGACTCCTTATGAACTATGGTTTGGAAGACTTGCTTCAATCAAGCATTTTAAAGTCTTTCGGAGTAAATGTTATATCAAGAACAATGATGAAAATATTGACAAATATGATGACAGGGCTGATGAAAGTATCTTCTTGGGTTATGCTACAAATAGAAAAGGGTATAGATGCTACAATAAGAGACTGCATAAACTAGTTGATTGTATAGACATAAAATTTGATGAAGAAATCCTGGTCAAGAATGTAGGCAGTGCTGAACCAAGATCAAAAGATATAGTTGAAGATGAAGATGAACAGGTCCAAGGGTCAGAAAGAGAAGAATCTAAATCAAATGAAGACACAAATACTCCAACTGACACAGATCAGTAGAAAGAAGCAAAATCACCTCTCAGAATTGTTAAAAAGAATCATCCTAAAAATTAGATAATTGGAGATATAAATAAAGGAGTTCAAACAAGAAGGAAATTGATTAAAGACTCAGAACAATCTCATGTTTCTTTTTTATCTATGAATGAACCTAAAATTTTTGATGAAGCCAACAAACATGATGATTGGATTAGAGCTATGAATGAAGAACTAGATCAGATTGAGAAGAAAAATACTTGGGAGCTTGTCCCTAGACCGAAAGATAAAAATATAATAGGATCCAAATGGGTGTTCAAGAATAAAATGAATGAAAAAGGACAAGTTGTTAGAAATAAAACCAGATTGGTTTGTAAAGGATATGCACAAGTTGAAGGTTAGGACTTTGATGAAACTTTTACACCAGTGGCAAGATTGGAAGCCATCAGAATGTTTCTTGCTTATTCATGTCATAAGAACTTTAACGTTTATCAGATGGATGTTAAGTTAACATTTCTAAATGGAGATCTAGAAGAAGAAGTATATATGGAGAAACCTGATCGATTCTCATTGAAAAATAATCCTAATCATGTTTGCAAGCTAAAGAAGGCCTTATATGGACTGAAACAAGCACCATGAGCTTGGTATTATAGACTGGACAAATTTCTACAAGACAAAGGGTTCAAGAAAGGTACTGTTGACAACAATCTCTACATTAAGTCTGAAGGTGATAATTTACTAGTTGTTTTTGTTTATGTAGATGATATTATTTTTGGTTGTACTAATGAATCATCTGTCCAATGCTTTGCTAACTCTATGAAAATAGAGTTTGAGATGTCCATGATAGGAGAACTATCATATTTTCTTGGCTTACAAGTAGAACAAAGTTCTGTAGGAATATTTATCTCTCAAGAAAAATATTTGAAAGAGATGTTAAATAAATTTTAGATAGAGGATTCCTCTCCTGTTAGTACACCTATGGTGGTTGGTTGCAAGCTGAGTAAAGATGATATCTCACCTGATGTTGATCGAAGGTCATATCTCTCTATGATAGGAAGTCTTTTGTACATCATAGCGTCACGACCTGATATAATGCAAGTTGTTGGAATGGTAGGTCATTATCAGTCAACACCTAAACAAAGTCATTTGGTAGCTGTCACAAGGATATTCAAATACTTGAAGGGAACAATGACTTATGGTCCATGGTATCCTAGAAATCAGAATTTTTAGTTAACTGCTTATTCAGATGCAGACTGGGAAAATTGTGTTGATGAGAGAAAAAGCACCAGTGGAGGAGCATTCTTTCTGGGTGACTCATTAGTAGCATGGCTTAGTAAAAATAAAGGATCCATTTCATTATCAACTACAAAGGCAGAATACATTGCTGCTGCTACTTGCTGCACACAAATTTAATGGATGATACAAACTCTTGCAGATTTGAAGGTAACTTACATTGATCCCATTCCAATTCATTGTGATAACACCAATGCCATTAGTGTCTCCAAGAATCTTGTTCTTCATTCCAAGACTAAAAATATTCCAATAAAGTACCATTTTCTTAGAGAACAAGTTACACACAGAATTGTTCAACTGAATTATATACCTTCTACAGAACAGATTGCAGATATATTTACAAAACCATTAGCAACAACCCCTTTTGGATATCTTCGTCAAAAGTTGGGGGTTATAATTTCTTTTATCTAATTTGTTCACCTGGTCAGGGGGAATACTTATTGCATATCTGGTGTATTTCTAAGATGCTTCTAGTTGACAGGGGGAGTATGTACTGCAACAACTCAGGGGGAGCGTGTTTCTTCTTTGACATTGATGTCAAAGGGGGAGAAAGTGTGGTAATTTATTTCAGGATGTGATTTCAAGGATTCTACAGGAAAGTTATAGTGGTTGCCATCAATGCCAAAGGGGGAGAATGTTGGCAAATATTTAACAGACAACACATGCTTGTATGCTTGTCATTGATGGAAAGTACAACAATGAATATGGCATGAGTACAGAAAGTATGTAATAGATGGGCATTATGAGAAGACGCTGCAGAGAAGATTCAAATAAGCTCAGAAGAGATAGTGCAGAGGATTGTTGGTAGATCATCGATGGAAAAATCAGAGTAAGCGGAACAAAGTAAGCTCGGGAGGAGAAGCAACATTTCTGATCGTTGGATCCCATTTTAGTTCCTGAAAGAAGGAGGACCGTCAGATTTGATTGTAGACAAGAAGAACGCACATAAGAGGAGGACATATCTCAGGCATCAAATCTGAGCATAAGTTCCAACCATCGTTGGATCATGGAGAACCTGCACGTTCATTAAAGTGCAAGGAGAAATAGGCTCACAAAATCCTGAAAGAAGGAGGACCATCCATCTTCAGGCAGGACACGTGGTGAAAGATCATCATGTCGCTGACTAGAAAGTCAAATGAATGGGGTTCCCTAACCTCTTGAATTCGCGATATGTGAAATCATGAAACTATCTTAGCTTTCAGATCGAGGTTTGTTTTGGACCGTTGATCCAGCTCCATCTTGGAGTCTCGCCTATCGCGACTTGGAGTGACGAGAACCTCCATCTAAAGAACAAGAAGATGTGAGATCATGAAAAGATCAGGACTGTCGGATCACCAAGAACATCGACCGTTGATCTGAGCTCCATCTCGAAGCTTCGCCTATCGAGACTTGCAGAGGCAAGAAACATAACCACCGAAATCGCGATATGCGAAATCACGATTTAATCGTAGCCATCATATCAAGGTGTGATCTGGACCGTTGATCCGACTCCATTTTGGAATTTTGTGAATCACGACTTTGAGAGGCAAGAAACATAACCACAAGAACGCCGAAATCGCGATATGTGAAATCGCGATATGATATGAGCTGTTGAATCAAGATCAGATATGAACCATCAAATCATAGGACAAGTGGCAAGCAATTGGAGTTTCACTAACTTGGAGTCAATGAAGCATGGTGTGGAAAGTCGCGAAATATGAAGTGCCTTTTTGTCACATCCTATGGTCACCACCGGTGATCATGAGAAGGGAAGGAGTCAGTTCAGATAAGCTCCATTTTGGAGTTTCAGGGATCGCGACTTGAAGGGTCGAGATGCCTCATCTCTAGATTCACGAAATGCGAAACCGTGAAAGCACTTTATGCATAAGCACGTGGTCACAGGGATTGGGCAAATCGATGGAAGATGGAGGAAGAAGCTAGAGGTGCTACGCTTCACCACAGGGATCCCAAAATGATGAATTATGATATGGTGAAACAGGCACAAGATTATTTATTCTTAATCCAATGGTTCAAGTGAGTTTGAATATGATCGGAGGGCTACTGTTCCATCTCACAGTTAATTGATCAGTTACAAATCTGTTAGCTAAATTGAGTCATGATTCTTGATCGGTTGGTGTTTCAGTTGCTTAGATGGTTTTCTTTTGCCTAAGAAGATGCAAAGTGTAACTGCTGTGGGTGTGGGGCATAAAATAAAAAGATACAGATTGTGCATGGTTGGTCATTCTGGACGAAAAATGAATTAAACTATAAGAAAGGGAAAATCATAGGATGCAGAGTGTGAGACTGAAAATATGCGCAGTGTGAGATAAAACTCAGAGAAGAGTAACAGATGAGGAAAAGACTTGAAGCAGAGAAGAATGACAGAACAAGTTGAAGCAGAGCAGAATTGCATAACAGACAAAGGAAGAGAAGAATTGCAGAACAGTTAGAAGAAGACTAGATTTCAGAACAGAGAAGAAGTGGTAAGAATCGATTTATCTATGTAGTTGGTTGTTTAATTATTCATTTATATTCTAGGGTGGTTGGGAGGTGCTAGGGAGGACTGTTTTCCTCAGAGGTTCAAGTGGGATCTTGAACACAGGGAGTTGTAGCTTCCATCTGGTTGCAACCAGAGAAACCAGGGTGGTAGGGTGGTGCAAGGGAGAACAATTTTTCTTTGTTATACAGGTTGGAGCCTATGTAACTGGAAGTCGGTGCTTCCATCCAGTTGGTGCTGGAACATTAAGGGAGTTGGTGCTTCCTTCTGGTGGGTGCTAGAGAAATCAGAGAGTTGGTGCTCTCAAATAAGTTGGAGCTTGTAAAATAGGGGTAGTAGCCTCACATTGAGTTGGTGCTCAATTATAGATGATGCATAGAACTTAAAAGACTGCCTATCATTTCGAAGAAGAAGAGGTTTTCTCCCTTTATGGGTTTCCTCATAAAAAACTGTCTCTGTGTATATCTTATGTGTGACTGATGATCATTATTTATATCATCTATATGTTGTATAATATTGATAGTCACTTGAAGAAAATTTAAGAATGGTTTAATATATTTATTATTGTTTAAGCACAGTAACAACTGATTCACCCCCCCCCTCTCAGTTGTCTTAGTAATTTCAACAAGTTGGAGGATTCAAGTGTCGAAACACTTCACCGCAGGAGTCCCAAAGTCGCGAAATGCAGAACGCCGAAATCTCGCAAAACCACGACGTTTCAGAGTTTTGAATACTGGGAGTTGGAGGAGTCAAGTGTTGAAACACTTCACCACAGGAGTCCTGAACTCGCGATATGAGAAATCAAGAAATAATCCTAGCCGTCAGATCGAGGATTGATTTGGGCCGTTGATTAGACACGACGAAGGCCCGTGAAGTTTCAAAATCACGATAATATTTGGACCATTGGGTCCATAGGACACATGGCGAAAGATTGTAATTTCGCTGATTGGAAAGTCAAAGGAACAAGGTTCCCTAATCTCTCGAACTTGCTATATGTGAAATCGTGAAATGATGAAATGCGAAATTGCGAAAGGCGCTAACAACTAATTTTTTTTTTTCGGAGTTTCAGGGATCGCGACATGGAGCGTCAAGTTATCTCATCACAAGGAATTTCGAAATGCCGAAATGCCGAATTGTGAAATGGAGAAATAAGCACAAGACTTGTCATTTAATCCAACGGTGCAGGTGAACTTGAATATGATCGGAGTGCTACTATTTGACCTCATAGTTAATTGATCAGTTACGATTCAATTAGAAAAACTGATTTCATAATTCTTGGACGGTTGGCATTTCAATTGGCCAAAGCATTGTCCTAGGGTTTGAGGGGAATTTATGGGATGGTGTGAAAAAAAAAATAAACATGCAGTGACGTGGTAAGTGTGGTTGTTCTGACTGAAAAATGAGTTGAACTGTAGAAAGATAAAACTACAGTATACGCAGTGTGAAAAATGCTCAAAGATAAGGAACATAAGATGAACATAAGAGAAAAGGTGAAGAGAGAAGAATGTGCACATATCAAAGAGCATGAGAAGGATGGAGAAAGAAGATATAGACAGAGACAACAAGTCAAGCCAAATATGAACTGTGTATAAGAATAGTGTAGCAGAGAAGAATTGCAGAACAGTGAAGAAGTGGTAAGAATTGATTTATCTGTGTGTTGGTTATTCAATCATTTATTTGTAATAAGGGTGGTAGGGAGGTGCTAGGGAGGCCTATTGTCCTCAAAGGTTCAAGTGGGTTCTTGAACACAGGGAGTTGTAGCTCTCATCTGGTTGCAGCTAGAGAAACTAGGGTGGCAGGGTGGTGCAAGGGAGAACAAGTGTTCTCTGTTATACAGGTTGGAGCCTGTGTAACTGGAAGTTGGTGCTTCCATCCAGTTAGTGATGGAATACTCAGGGAGTTGGTGCTTCCTTCTAGTGGGTGCTAGAGAAACCAGAGAGTTGGTTCTCTCAAACAAGTTGGATCTTGTAAAACAGAGGTAGTAGCCTCACATTGAGTTGGTGCTCAATTATAGATGATGTACAGAACTTAAAAGTCTACCTATCATTTCAAAGAAGAAGAGGTTTTATCCCTTTATGGGTTTCTTCATGAAAATCTGTCTCTGTGTATATCTTATGTGTGAGTGATGCTCATTATTTATGTTGTTCATAAATTTTATAATATTGATGGTCACTTGGAGAAAGATTAAAAAAAGAATGGCTTTATTGTTAATATTGTTTAAGCACAGTAACAACTGATTCACCCCCCCCTCTCAATTGTCTTAGTAATTTCAACATCATCTTCCTTCTTGGTCTTATAAACCCATTTTCATATGAAAACCTTCCTGTATGAAGTAAGCATAATCACATCCTAAGTTTGGTTCTTGAGGAGAATGTTTTACTCTTCCTGCATAGCGGCTTCCCATAAGGGATTCCTTGCATCCTCTACATAAGTCTGTGGGTCTGATGCTATAACCATATAGAAATGCATGGGCATCATTGTTTTATTAGATGTGAGTGCATGGGGAGGATCCTCAAACTGAGACCTCATCCTCCTCTAATATATTGGTTCCCCCATAAGGTCTCGGCTTCCTGTAGGGTGATATATTCCCACTTGGGAATCTATGGTGGCTCAACATCTGCATTATCATCATCGATATTCTCATCATCTTCCAAATTATATTCATAGCTCAGATATAAACAATGATGTGAGTGAGTGGACTAATCATCAAATCTTTGTGGTGCATGTAGTGGTATCGAGGTCTCTACATGTGGCTCCAATGGTGCATGCAAGGGACTCTCCTCAAACTAAACATTAGACTCAATGATGAGCCTATTTGTAGAGGGATCAATTAAATTTATAACCTTTCACACCATCTGGATATCCCATGAAAATGCATGTGGTACTATGCAAATCCAATTCTTTCCTCTTTGCAGAGGGTATGTAGGCCCATGCTCGTGATCCAAATATTTAGAAGTGGGTGAATTCCAATTTTTTTCCATTCCATGCCTCATAGGGAGTCTTGTCCTTGGCATATTTATGAGGATATATGTTCTGAATGTGGTTGGCATAGTTAAGTTCCTCAACCCAAATATTGGTCAATAGATATATTTCATGCAATATACAAGTGGCCATCTCCTTGAGGATATGTTATTCCTCCCGGCTACTTCGTTTTTTTTTGTGGAGTGTAAGGTACTACATGTTGTAGTTGTATACTAACATTTGGACAAAGATATTGGAGATATTGTTTCACATATTCCCCCCCATTATATGTGGGGAGGATTTTGATCTTTCTCCTGGACTAAGTCTCTTCATGTGATTTGAAGTATTTGAGATGATTAAAAACCTCAAACTTCTTCTTGAGAAAATACACCCAAGTGTATCGTGAGAAATCATCATTAAATGTAAGCACATACATTTCTTTGTTGATGGAAGGATGAGGAAAGGGTACCATCAAATCATTGTGGATGAGATCCAAAGGAGAGGAGGCCCTCCATGCCTTTCCTTTCTCAAACTTCTCCTAGGGATGTTTTCCAGGAATGCATCCTTGACAAAATCCTTTGGAAAAATGTATGTTGGGTAGGCTGGTGAACATTTCCTATTTTCATAGTTGTTGCATGTATTTGACATTTAGATGGATGAATCTCTTGTGCCATAATCTACTAGTATCATCAACATGCTTCAATAGTAAAGAAGAATCATATTTAGTAATGAAATTACTGAAAGTATACAAATGACATTGGTGGTTTACCTCACCAAAAACATTTGGACACTTATCACACAAATCATATATGGTTATGGAATTAGGTGTGAATTCCACCCTTTTTCCTGCATGAGAATGTGTTATTTGATAAATGAAGAGTATATTCAGAGAAATTTTGGAAGATGCAATACATTCTCAAAACTTCCATGTGGGATTTATAATCTCCCTTGGCCAATGACATCAACTGGGTTATTGTTGGCCCTTGACCAAGTTTTGGGAGATCCTTGGTCATGTTTGACCTATTTTGGAACTTCGACAACCTATCGAAGGAGGAGAGCAAGATGAAGCAAAGATCACGAGATCTCAACCCCTTTTTGGGTCATTTTTTGGAGTTGGGATTATGTAACGGTTATGAGATGTCGGCCCATGGGTTTACCCATGTTTAGGCCTATTTTTGTAACGTATAAATAGATGTGAAGGCGATGTAGTGAGAATAAGAAAGGCAGTTGGCTAAGTGCTAGATCTATGTGATTGAAGGTTTGTAAGTGCTCTGTGCTTACTGTGTGAAGCTTGCAGAGTTGAGTGCAAGTGACTGTAGAAGGCTTAGTGCTGCATCCTAGCTCGGGGAGGGAGGATCTAGAAATCTGTGCAGATCTCCTATCCTATGCGGAGTAAGGGTTTTGAGGCTTTGTGCATGTAACCTATTGAAGAGGCTAATAAAGAAGAAGATTTGGTGAATGTATGCCCAGGGTGGGGGTGAACCACTTAAATATTGTGTTATTCTGCTTTGTGCCATGTGTTGATGTGTTTATGACTTTACTTTCTAAGTGATTTGATATAGATAGATAGATATGTTTATGCTTTGCGCTAATGATGTATATGGATGTAGATCTGACCTATGTGAATGTGCTTAGTGCTTGAATCTGCTAGATTTAATCTACCTCTTTATGATAAGTTCTTAGATACACCGGATATGGATGAATGATGCAATGCTATATTTTATATGCGAAGTAAATAATGGTTAAATATTGATGAACTGTCAGTGCTAAGTTCTCTTTTAAGTATTACAATCACAGATCTGTTTCCCAGCTATGGTTGCAGACACCTAAGTCCCGCAACCACCCCTACCTCTACCTCAGGTGAGACTTCATCTGCTTCGTAGGTGTTTCCAAAAGGGAAGGTAGTTAGGGTTTTGTTGGTGCACTATTGTAGAGTTGAACCTTGGGTATACCCCTATGCCATCAAATGGTTCCATTGTCGGGACCTGAAACTGTGATTTCTAGGAATTGAGGAAGAAGAAGCTTTGTGCAAAGATCCGACCTAAAATTGTGATATCTCTGTGCATAGATCTGTCTCTCTAGTGTGCAGCATTCTACTTAGTTTGACAAACTCTGTGCTTAGGAAAAGAAGTCTGATCTGAAGAAAATAGGTAAGATCTGAAAGCTTTGTGCCATGAGAAAGGTAAAAGTGAGAATTTTTTATTAAAAGAGGTAACATCTGCAATCTCTATGCTCTGATAAAGGTAAGAATATTGAAAAGTTCTAGATCTAAAATCTTTGTGCTCTGTAGAAGTAAGATAAGTGAAAAGTTTTGTTTCAATAGTATGGATCTAGGTATGTTTGATAAATTCTGTCCTAGCTTGAAAACTAGGGCATTAATAGATGAAAGAAGATTTGATATGAGTAGATTTGATAAGAATAGTGAAAAATATGTTATACCTATACATAGACAGAATGTTTGGACTAACAAGTGGATGCAGGATCTTAGAAAGAAATGTTTGTAGGTTAGCTACTATGATCCTAGCGCGCAGTATAGAAAGAACTGAGAATCATCTAAAAGAAAGAGAGGATTAACCCTCTGTTATAGTTGAGAAAACTAGGACATCTTTCTAAGGAATGCCCTGGGAAAAGACCTAGTTGTCTTTGTTGCAAATCTATGGACCATGAAGTATTGGATTGTCCTAGAATGATTGTTAATATTGAAGAAATGAAAATGAGACAAGAAAACCCTACCGTAGATCCAAAAATTGAGATTATGGCTGAACCCCAGAAAGAATCAGAAAAAGTATTGCTACATATGAAAGAAACCCTGAATGATCATCAACATATCAGTTTATCTGATATCTTCAAAGAAAAAGAATGCCTTGAAGAAAGAATATGAGACTTCGACATTGACTGTGTTCTAGATGAGGAAACACAGGTAAATATCATGATAGAGAGAACTTGGGAAGCTATAGGGAGGCTTGCTATGATTCCTTCATTAGGAGGAATATGCCTATTCAAAGGAAAGATGATAAACCTATGTGGAAAGCTCACCCATATATCTATGAATGCCAATGGAACTTCAATAGTGGAAGATTTTGAGATTATTAAATTTATTGAGAACAACGCTTCATTTACCATGTTTCTCAGAAAACCTTGGATTGAAAGAGATTAGGCTAGAAGGAAAGAAGAAGAGGAAGTTTTAGAACAATAGAAGCAAGAGTTAAAAGAATTCATGACTAGAAGAATCACACACTTGATTGAAGAACATAAGAAAAGATCGAAGCTATTTAACACCAAAGACTCAGATTTTGAAATTGCAAGAACACTAGACGACCCACAAAAGATTGAAGTACCTATTTTAGATAAAGAAGAACGATCACCCTTGAATCTTAGGAAAGAATCTCAACAACGCGAAGTAACTATGCCAAAAACAGATAAGAATCAGAATGGAAAATAGAGTACCGAGACATAGCTCATTGGGAAGAAGACTAGGAAGCTAAGTAAGAAGAGAGCTAAGATCGACAAGTTGTAGAAGGTTCCCGAGGGAACTTCGCAAAAGGAAAATTTGCAAAATCAAAACTTTGTTGGGATAATAGAACAACGTCACATGGAACTTCTCCCTGGCGAAGCAATATAGCTGTTGGGGCCAATATAACCATTCGATCTACCCAACGAATGGGCATAAAGCCATTTATGGTTCACCACCAGATCGTTGGACTGTGCTGTAACATAAATAACATAGTTAATGAAGGCTTCACGTCTGTTGCAAGAGATCTCTTACCAAGTTATCTATTTATCCCACTGTTCCATGCACCAAGAACACTTTTTCTAACTATGAATCTGAGCTCACAAACTCATTGATTGTACACAGTGATCATTGCGCCATGTCCCTCTATCATATTGCAGTTTCTAAGTTACTCCTCGAACTCGAAGATTTCCAACCCCGAGCATGTATGTCGGATGAGTTCAACACTATGGAGAAATTTTTTGAAGAAGTTCTGATGAGCTCGTGAATGAAAGAGTCATGTTGATGTCTACAAGTGTACACGCATCATCGATGAGAGGACTACAAGGCTCTCCATCGACTTCTCGTGGAGTCGGACCATCCCGACCATCAGCAGAAAAAAGAACCAAGCATAAAGATGACGTTGCAAATGAAAAACTAATTCCAACCATATTTCTCAATTACATTCTGCCTATGGCTGGCACAATGAATTTTGATAGTGTACCACATTATTTTGAGTACATCATGGTCACTGCATACCTCCCAAAGGGGATGCACACAGTTTGAACAGACCAGGATAAGATCACAACAATGAATTTCAATGACTTCAACCTTGGAGATCGCAAGGTCTATGGTATGCTCGCCCCATACAAGTATCTAACTAGAACAAAAGGGAAGAACTCAAAGATCATCCCTTAGCAGTGTACTATGGACCTCGCACAATCCACACTGTTGAATGTCATGAACATCCCACACTTCGAAAGACACCAGGAAGTAAACGCCTGTGTCAAGCTGCTGCTGTCCTGTTACCATGGTGGTTACTTATGAATAGACTACCGCATTACAGTTGAGCCAAAAATAATCCATAGGATCACAAGCCTGAGTATGCAAGGAACTGACCCGTAGGAATTTTATCCAGGAAAAGCCGCAGATTGCACACTAGCACAGAAGATCAAGGACACCTATGGTGATATCAATAAGGGAACAAGAGGCTACAAGGTAGCTTCCATCCAGAGTGGAGCAATGTGCCTTTCATGTCAACTGATCGCTAGAAATTTAGTAAGAAATAAATGACGTACGCAAACCACTGGCTTTATTGTTGACCTCGCAGGGAAGTGCGCGGAAGGCCTACAAATGAACTGGGCGAAGTACCTAGTTAACCAATTGGAACTAGATTGCAGAGAAGTGCAAGGTCAGGGTTATGAGTTTCATTTCAGCTGGCTCTTGGTCCTCATTGAAATTTTTTCCTGGGAGATGCCAGAAGGAACGACCTTCCCCGACATAGAGTCATTTGAACCACTACCCGTGAATTTTGATACCCTATGGTATTAAAATGATATGAACAAACAGTAGCAGTCAAATGCTATGTTTCATAAATACTACCTCCAGATAAAGCAAGCCATCAAAGCCGAGCCTCGCATGACCCCAAACACCTTGCAAAGGTTTCGACCTCTGATGAAGTTCAATGCATATCGACACTTCATCTACATTAAAACGTGAGCAGATGAACATCAAGGACAACTTCAGTCATATTATAAGATTTCAAAAGAAGACCTTGAGGAGACCACTAAGGACTGGTCTGTAGACCTCCTTATTCCAACAAACCCTGCAGATATGTCTAATTCTGACAGGACAAAAACTTCACATGATACACCCAGACCCAACAAAATGAAGTAGACTGAAGAGGTCCAAGACCTAAGCAGTGCCTCAGGGAAGACTGCTTCTATATCACCTGAATGAGGAGGTGATGACAACATAGAAGAGATGAAGGGCAGAGAAGATGAACAAAAGAAAGGTGAAGTAACACCATCGAGAGATGAGACCGACCCCCTAAAGAAGAGGAAGGTTTATCCCCAGAGACCCTCTTCACGGAAGAAATCGAAAGCCACCATGACCAAGATCTAGACTTTCCTCACCTCCGATTATTTTGACTTCATTATCGCAGCCCTGAATGATGCTTCACTAGAGATAGTAGAAAAATAAGGAGCGAAGCAGGAAGAAATGTATGATAGGATTGAAGTCGAGCTCCAAGGGGTACAATAGACTCTTTAGTCTAGCCACGTAGTCTCCACTGCGCCTCTGCCATCTGGACAACCAGAGTTGGGAGATGAGCCAACCCAACTCCACCGACTAGCTGAGATAGTTGAAGCTCACCTTCCCTGAGCATAAGAGGAAACAGAACAAGCCACCTAGGCATTGACGCAAGTGCAAGGAGTACTTGTAGAGCAGCGCCGAATTGCAAAATAGGAAAATATTGCTCTCTAGGAAAAGTTGGATGAAGAAAAAGAACAGATGCAACAAGGGAACGAACAATTGCTCGCATAGCAACTCGAAGTGAAAGAAGTGGTCAGAAGAACACTTCTCTCTATGAGAGTCATATAAATAAAGGTAGAGGACCGAGTCACGAAGCAAGTAGAGCAGCTCACAGAAGCTATCCAACAACTACAACAATGCATAGAATACTTAGAGCTCCACGTAGTGCCCGATACTACACAGGATGTAAGGGATCAAAGAGAAGTGGCTGCTCAAAGCGCAGTTGAGCGAATAAAATCCCTTTCTATGGAATGAAATAAACTCACCGATCGCAGTGCCCAGACCTACGAGAAACTCACTAAGAATACAAAATTGAAGGCACTAGAGTCACAACTCTAAGAGGTGAAGTATCAAGCCAAAAATATACAAGTGCAGCTGAAGCCCTTGTCAGCTATGGAAAGAATGAAGTACTCCCAAGAGAAACACACCACCCAACAACAGATCCACACTATCC
The DNA here is from genome assembly GCA_000966675.3 of Picea glauca. Taxonomy (NCBI): domain Eukaryota; kingdom Viridiplantae; phylum Streptophyta; class Pinopsida; order Pinales; family Pinaceae; genus Picea; species Picea glauca. Next base: position 450,879 of record JZKD02S1979824.1, read on the forward strand.
AGAGCAGAGTTGTGGAAGTAACTCAGAGGCTCCAACCTGTACAAGATAATTCCTATCAATTGTTCACAGAGTTCGAAGGTTGAGGAGTAGAACTGGAGCAGGTTGTCACTACAACTGAACAACTCCTCGAGGGACCTATGAATGAGGTAGTCATCCAAGAGTTCACTGCACAAGAGGTCATGGCACAACAACAAGTTGAAGTAGCTCAATCCCAACTCAAGGATTTCGAAGCAGAACTACACAGATCATATTGAATCGGGACGAGTCATAGGTGAGTGTTGGGGGCCTGTTGGCTCTTGACCAAATTTTGGGAGATCCTTGGTCAAGTTTGACCTATTTTGGAACTTCGAAAGCCCGTCGAAGGAGGAACGCAAGACACAACAAAGATTGCTGGATCTCGACCCCTTTTTGGATCCTTTTTGGGAATTGGGATTATGTAACGGGTATGGGATGTCGACCCATGGGTTTACCCATGTTTAGGCCTATTTTTGTAAAGTATAAATAGATAATAAGGTGATGTAGTGAGAATAAGAAAGGTAGTTAGATAAGTAGTAGATCTATGTGATTGAAGGATTGTAGGTGATCTGTGCATATTATGTGAATCTTGCAGAGCTGAGTGCAAGTGACTGTAGAAGGCTTAGTGCTGCATCCTAGCTCAAGGAGGCAGGATCTAGCGAGCTATGCAGATCTCTTGTCCTATACAGAGTAATGTTTTTGAGGCTTTGTGCATGTAACCTATTGAAGAGGCTAATAAATAATAAGAGTTGGTGGACGTAGCTCCAGGGTGGGGGTGAACCATGTAAATACTGTGTTATTCTTTTTTGTTCCATGTGTTGATGTGTTTATGCCTTTACTTGCTAAGTGCTTTGATATAGATAGATAGATCTGTTTATGCTTTGTGCTAATGATGTATATGGATGTAGATCTGACCTATGTGAATGTGCTTAGTGCTTGAATCTGCTATATTTAATCTACCTCTTTATGATAAGTGCTTATATACACCATATCTGGATGAATGATGCGATGCTCTGTTTTATCTGTGGAGTAAATAATAGTTAAATATTGATGAAATCTCAGTGCTAAGTGATCTTTTAAGTATTACAATCACATATCTATGTCCCATCTAAGGTTGTAGATACCTGAGTCCTGCAACCACCCTTGCCTCTACCTCGGGTGAGACTTCATTTGCTTCACAGGTGTTGCTGAAAGGGTCAATAGTTAGGGTTTTGTTGGTGCACTGTTGTAGCATTGAACCCTAGGTTTGCCCCTGTGCCAACAGTTATCATCTCCCATGAGTATGGTAGGACCCATGAATGCATAAATAGAAGATAAAACATTCTCTTTTTCTTACATATGGTGGGATGCACCCAAATATAAGCTCCATGTATAAGGTGAAGATTTAATGGAAATCAATGCATGATATTTACCGAGTTTGTCTTAATATTACGACTTCTTCTTGGAAGATTAGGGAATTTTATCCCCAAGGTTGTTCTTCTGAAGAATCTGTGCCATCATGTCAATCTGTTTCTTCATTCATGGAGACGTAGGATGATAACCGTGGTTTGAAGTAATGACATTTATTCTTCCATTTCTTTCCTTTTCCACCTTTGGAGTCTGAGGAAGCATCAAATGGTTTGGAGTACCATTCCTTCTTTGGATATGCATGCACCTTTCCCTTTCCTTTTTTCTTGGTATTCAAATTGCATGCACTGCTTCTCTCATGCACAACAAGTGCATACACATTGGATCCCTTGATTATCTCCATGTTGATGAGCTTGTATTGATCATGCATGAGGGATTCAATAAACTTATCTAATTTATGCATTTTATAGGTTTATCCTAAAGTGAATCTATTTGTATGGAAAAATGAGATTAAAATAGCATAAGAAAGACCACATGTTTCCAGAATAGAAAGGATAAACTGGGTTTCTTGAGTTGATTTGTCAACACCACATCCCTTTATATGAAGGAGAAGGGACTTGAACTTCGTAAAGAAGTCCTGGATGTTATAAAAATTCCTTGGATCTAAGTAATTTAGCTCGACTTCGAGCATATGGCCTCTCATTTTGTCCTGTTTTCCAAAGAGATCCTCCAACTTTGTCCAAATCTCATATAGTATGGTACAATATTCAATGTGAAACAAAATATTAGGGGACATAGAGACACGGAGAAGGCCATAGGCCTCATCCATGTGGTTTATATACATTTTCTTCTCGATATCAAAAGTTGGCTCAATCTCTGTTGCCAGAGTAATCCGATAAAATTTTTAGCTTCCACTCGAAGTAGTTATGAGGCATGAGAAGTATTGTTGATGATTAATTCATATTTTTTGGCTACATATTCCTCCTATACCTTCAAATAAAAATTCTTGTGTTCTTTCTCCTGACAATCAAGGCTCTGATACCATGTGAAGTTTTCACAACAAACCTAGCTAGTAGAAAATGAACACACAAAGATTGTGAGAGAGAAGAGAAGAGTGTAGAATGAAAGAATTGTATTAACTATTGAGTAAAATGGTAAAATACACAGGGTACAATCTACATGGATAAGTGAAGTTTTCATAATAGTGATATAGAGAGATATTGACACTCACTGAAAGAAACCAAAGTAATCTGCTACCTAGTCCTAGCTAACCAGTCCATGCAATCATTTGTTAATTGAGTCACACATGTTGAATTCAAAGAAACACATGAAATCATAAGATATGTTCCCTCTTCGACACATGCATGAGATATGCACACTCTTGGTGAGGAAACTGAGGTGAACATGCAACTGCTGGTGATAAAATTGAGGTTTCCATGCATGAGTGACTTCCACTAGTCTAATTGAGGTGTAACTAACTCTGAACTAAAGAGGGAGGGATAATTTGTAGGGGAATATTATGAAGGGAGAATATTTTGATCTATGGAAGCAGCCTTAACATTAGACTATAAAAATGTTGACCAAAATTTGGTTATCTATATTTTCCCTCTCTTGGATTCATAAAATCCTTGATATAAAAAAAAGACATTTTTGAACTTTTATAAGTTCATTCTACAGCTCTTAGTCACAGCTTTGCCACACATTTTTCGTATCAGAAATCCTTTTTCGTATGCCTAAGTTATTCAAGATCTGGTCCACAGATCTAATTTTGAACAATATTTCTAAATATCATGTTCTTCTATCCTTTTTCAAATTTTAGATAAGTATTCTCATCACTTATTTCTCTCTCCTTTCACCTCTATCCATCTCAACACTTAACCATTTTTCTCCTTATATCTCCACCCCCTCCACTCCATTATCCATTATCCTCCCATACTTAGCCATATTTCAACAAGTATTTGAATCTATGGTGGGGGGAAGACACCCATCACCCTCCTTCACCTTTCCCCCTCACCTTCCTCACCCCTGCTCCCACTATCTATATTTATCCTCCCTCACTTCCATATTCTACATTTCTCCCCTTTACCCCTAACTAATCATCTCCTCATCAAGTTCACGAGTTGGCAGAATCATCTCCTCACTTCCCTCACCTTCCCATCCCTGCAAACCCACCATCCTCATAACTCTGCTTCCTACACTTTAACTTCCCCCCTACATCAACCTACATCACTCTTATCCCTTAGGAACCTACAAATTACCCTCACCCCCTCTCATCTCCTTACCCTCTCCCTAATTTTTTTTTTTAAAGTAATATAGCTCATAGGAGGGAAGACATCAGTCATTCCTCCCTTCCTTACTCTCCTCACCCCCCAACCCACCAACCCGTCCCCGCAGTCTACAAAATACCCCCTCGACTTCCTCTACCCACAATTTTTCCTCCTCCCCTCTTGTAACATCTCCCCTACTTAGCCAAATTATCAAAGATATTCCAAGACATGAAAACCAGTGAATGAGAATATGACACATGGAAATGAATGAGGTCATGACACATGACAACTCAACATTGGAGACTATTGGCAGCCAACCCATTTTTTTCGATTGCTCTCAAAAAGATGCCTACACCCTTTGTCGTGTCACAACAAATCACTGTCGCTTTGTGCTAATGGACATTCGTCTCATTTTTGCGACCATTACAATTCAATTTCGACTCAGTTTTCACAACTGCAAGTGTGAAAACCCCTCTTTTGTTGATTAGACTGTCGTCGTCTTTGGTTGATTTACTGAAAGATACTTGATCATTGGTTTATCATATGACCGCTAAAGGTTTTATCAAACTTATGTTCTTGATCATTATGTTACCTTGATTGCGCATGTGGATATATTTCATTATTAAACCTTTGGGCATAAAAGTTATTGGTTTTAGTATGATCTTATGTAAATTATAATGGATTTGGTCATATTGTTTTTATCCTCGCTTTGGACTTTCACTCGATTCTTATATGAACAAGTTTTTATTGCATGGTTCTTAGACTTTGGAATACAAACATATATGATATGCACCGAATGCATTAGCAAGTGGGTAAGGTATGGTGAAATTGTTTCAAGGCGCATGAGTCGATCATTTTTCATTTCACGAATTGATACTTGGCATGCTATTTGCAAAGTTTGCTTATACGTTGGTTGTTATATGAAT